>PVLD010010360.1:0-71163 GCA_004027595.1 Dinomys branickii
CCTACTATCTTATCTATAATTTGGTATTTCCTTTAATGTTTTTGTGTTAACTAATGTGAAGATAACTATGTAATACAACATCCAGTTCTAATTCCCTACTATATTCTGTATAACTTTGTATTTTCTGTATTGTTTATGGCTTTTCTGGTTCATATGTCTCCATTCTTTTGTCTTTAAAATAAAATTTAAAAAAAAAAAGCATATATGGGGATGTTTATTAGTTTGTGATGGTGACAGTTTGGAAGTAGTCTTGTCCATCAATAGGAGAATAAGAAAATTTTCATATTTTGGAATAAAACACAATGAAAGATTGACAAAAAGAGGAGAGATAATAATAAGGTAGATTGAGTTTATATATTTTTCACAAGGAAAGACTATGTTTGTGATGGAAAACAAATTGCAAAAAATGTATACGTAACATTCTGAATACTGTACATGGATGTAAACATTAAATATGTGGAAGATAGGATTCTATAGTCAGGGTTACATGGATTTTTCAAAATTAGAAACTTAGAAACCTAAAAAAATTTAGACCCGTACCCTTTAAACCGCAAATACTCAGGTTGTTTTACTAAATTTAAAGTGTGCATGTGGATGGGTTTGCAATTAGTTAAATTCCATTCAAGTGGGAAAAGGCTTTGTTACCTAGCATGCATATGTAAGACAAGAGCATGGGAGGGTTTCTGAGTGTGATCCAATCCCCCAGTAAAAGACAGAAATTAAGGATAAAGCACCAGTTATGGGACCTCCTTTTAAAGGAAAAGGTGGATAACATAGAGCAGCAAATATTATAATAATATTCTTCCAAGAATACAGATGATTGCTCATGCAAGCATAAATTTTGTAAAGTGATTCAATGCCGCTTGTATAATGATATTATTCAATGTACTGTGTGAGATTATTCTATTTAAATGTGCTGACATTTTAGTTATAGAGTGCTAATGTAGACAAACCATGGATACTCCATTTGCACGCTTGGATACCATAGCAATCTATGAAAGAAAAATCTAACCCAAGATTTAGTTCCCTTTCTGACACTGTTACAAGCTGTCATGAATCCATGCAGTATGGGCTATTACTGGGAAAAGAGTAGAATAAGATAGTTAAATTCCAAAGATTTAGCAATGGAGGCTCCATGGCTCAAAAACTACTACTGAGAGAGTGGCACTTGAATGTTGATATTCTTAAATCTAGGCAGCTGTAAATGAACACATGGTTGACCATGAACATATCCAGCCTGATCTATAGAATCTGATTTGATCATACTATATAAAAGTGATAGAAAGACTCATAAGTCAAATAAAATTAAAAGGAAATGATGATCATGTAGAGAGCAAGATAGGAAAGAGTGTAACGAAGGGTGGATAGACTATGAAAAACAGTAACATAATCTCATGACTTTGAAAGACAAAATTTCCACTCAGACACTGAAATCTTAAAGTTCTACAAGTCACATGGAATTATATAAATTCAGAAAATGATCTGAATATAGTAGTCCCAGTGTAGCCCCAGTGCCCCAAGTTTCTGGTATTTAAATTGCCTTTTATCAAGAGAACAAGTATTTACTTAAATGTACCATGGATCTTGGGATGGGAAAAATTAGTTTGAGGACGACTTGATTTTGGAGAGTAAAGATGAAGCAGGAAAGCCAACCTGGTTGGTTCCCTTACAGAGGCACCACATGCTGAGCACAGCGCTTTGTTTTTCTTTGCCTGATCCTTCTATGGATTAGCTTCACTTTCCTGGGAGGATTGGCTCACGGAGATGGTCCTACTAGAGGGGAGAGAAGGTAGAGATTGTGTAGGCATCCAACAGTGTCTGTGCAGGTATTACAGTTGGTCCATCCTGGGTGAGGTGTCCACTCACGGACCACTCACTGTGGCTTTGAAACAAGAATCATTTTAAGGAGATGGCAGCACCCACTTATGCCTTCAGGCAAAGCAGTGAAAATGGTCCCCTCAAACAAGGAAAATGTTCCTAGAGAAAAAAAGCAACCCTATCTATTTCTGCTAATATTACCAAATCTCAATGGCTTAAAACTAACAAGTATTAGCTGGGCATGGTGATATACTGCCTATGATTCCAGCATTCAGGAGGCTGAGGCAGGAGGATCACTGCAAGTTCAAGGCCAGCCTGGGCTGTATAGTAAGTTCAAGGCCACCTGAATGACATAGCAAGACCCTGTCTCAAAAAACCAAACCAAACCAAATCAAACCAAGCCAAATCCCACACAAAAACAAAAACAAAAAGCCCCTAAATAATTAAAAAATAATAAATATTTATTACCAAAGAATTTCTGTAGATCAAGAATTTCTGTGGTTTAGTTGTGTGTCTTTGATTCAAATTCTCCCACAAAGCTCTTATCAGGCTGAGGTAGTCTTTTGTGTGTGTGTGTGGTACTAGGGCTTGAACATAGAGCCTTTGTACTAAGCTATACCACTAACCCCTTTTATTTTTTATTTTGAGAGACAGCATCTTGCCAAGTTGCTAAGTGGCCCAGGATGGACTTGGACTTGCAGTCCTCCTGCCTCAGTCTCCTAGAGTGCTGGCATTACAGGCATGTGTTACCATGCCTGGCTTGGGGCACAGTCATTGCGGCTCAGTTGGGGGATGATCTGCTTCTACGCTCACTCATGTGGCTGTTGGCAGGTCTCTGGTCCCCGCCTGATTTTGGCCAGTGTACTAGGCAGCTTGGATCTTAAGTGTCCACAAAGGTTTGCCCCTCAGCTTGGCAATATTAGGAGATGGAAGAATCTTTGACAGGCGGGGCCTCATGGGAGGGCATCAGATCATGGTGGGTGTGTTGCATTAAAGCCATTTGTGGGATCCCAGCCCCTTTCTCTCTCTGTTTTACTCCCTGCCCACGATGGTGAGCAGTTTTGCTCCACCGCATACTCCTGCCATGATGTGCTGCCTCACTGTAGGTCATGGATGCATCCAACCTCTGAAGCCCTGAGCCAAAATAACCCTTTTCTCTTTGTAAGCTGGTTATCTTGGGCACTGGAAAGCTGACTGAGAAAGGCTGCTGAATTCCGTAGCCTGGACGGTGTAAATAACAGGCATTTATTTACATACTTATTGTCTTTTTGAGACAGGGTCTCCCTACACACTTCAGGCGGGCCTTGAGTTCACTTTGTAGCCCAGGCTGTTCCTGAATTTGCAACAATCTTCCTGCCTCAGCCTCCTGAGTCCTGGGACTGTAGATGTGTGCCAGCACGCCTGGCAAGGCATTTATTTCTTACAGTTCTGGAAGCTGGGAACTCAGAGATCTGTCAGCAGGTTTGTCTTGGTGAGGATTCTCTTCCTGCTTGCAGACAGCTGCCCCCTTCTTGCTGTACCGTTCCATGGAGAAACAGAGAGGCTGAGGAAGGCCTGGTTTCTCTACTTCTTCTTAGAAGGACACTAACTTTGTCGTGGGGCCTCACTCTTATGGACCTCATCTAAAGCTAATTATCTCTTAAAGGCTCACATTCTGATCATTGGAGATTAGGATTTCAGCATCTGAATGCGGGGGACACATTTAGTCCATAATGACTAAAAATATCAACTCCTTAACACATAGTTTCTGACAGGACAGCTTATAAACCAGCCGTTTTTCCTCAGAGCAAGTGCGTAAGAGAGAGAGCCAACAGCGTCTGTGCTGTTGACAGAAGTCACAAGTCAGAAGTCACAGTCATTGTGTAAACTCATCTCTGAGGTTACATTGTACCACTTTCACCCCATTATGTTTGTTCAAAGTGAGTCACACATGCCAGGGGAGAGGAGTACTTAGCTGGGACACGAATACCAAGAGGAGAGATCCCTGGTGACCATTTCTACAGACTGCCTACCGCGCATAATACAATAAAAGACCACATGTTGAGCAGTTATGATCTCAGAATCAGTAATTATAGTCGGGCCAGGATGAGCATGTTAATATAAAAGGTGCTAACAGGTGGCGGTACTACATGCAGACGGTTTAAAATTTTTGTTTTTATTAAGTATGAAACTGATATACAAAACTGCTATCTATAAAGCATACATAAGCTAGGAGTCAGAGTGATACACACACAACTGCAGTACCCAGTAGAAAAGCAGGCGTGACGCTGACTTGCAAGGTCTCCAGTGCCATGCGTTCCTTCCTTCTCAGGCCGGCACCATCATGTTGAATTTTGTGATCATTATTCACTTTGTCTGACTCACTGTTTTATCACAGACACTTGTATCTCTATACAAATACTGCTTGATTTTTTTCCTGCCTTCGACTTTATATAAATGGAGTCACATGTAGGCACTTCTCCCAAGATTATGCTCTAAAGTTTATCCATCTGATGACTTTACACCGTTTTCAGTTTGAACCAAACCTCACTGAGCTCTTCACACATTGCCCCAACACAAGCGCAAACTCAAAGTTATTCTGTGAGCCATCAGCTTTCCCTTCGTTTTTCTACTCTACATTGTATGAGTATACAATTCATCTAAATGTGTCTTGATGGCCCTTTGGGTTAGTTCTTTTTGCTTGGTCAACAGAGCTTCTACGAATATCACTGAGCCTGTTCCTGGCATACTTGTGCAAAAATCTTCCCGCACTACACCTGGAAAAGGAAGTGCTGGATCAAAGGCCTATCAGCTTTAAGAGATAATGCCAAATAGTATTCCAAGGTGGGGGCAGTAATTTACTTTCCTATCAATACTGAGTAAAGGTTCCAGTTATGCTAAACCCTATCCAGCACTTGATGCTATCTGAATTTTTCATTTTTGCCAATCTGCAAGGCATTAAATGGCATTTGGAGGTTTTGATTTGTATTTCAAACACGAAATGTAATGTTTTACCATATTGGCAAGTACTATCCAGTGATGAAATGAGATTCTGAACTCTATATTTCAGTTTTAGCTGTCATCTGTGCAACTATTTACAGATTGTTGTTACTTTAACTAAACATCACACCTGCCGAAGTTCTTTGGATAAAAGTGAAGTGCAAAGAGTCAAGACTTGGGGCTGGGGATGTGGCTCAGTGGCGGAGCTCTTGCCTTACATGCACAAGGCCCTGGGTTTGGTCCCCAGCAAATTAAAAAAAAATTTCAAAAAAAGAATCAATAACTTAGAATAATAACTTACTGTCACCCCTGTGTTGCAAAGTGGTATGGGTATAGACAATAAAATGGCAAAGGAAATAATTTTCATGCTGGGGGTGTAGCTCAGTGGTAGAGTAAATGCTTGGTGTGCGTGCACACACACGCAAGCAACCACACACATGCACGCGCACGCATAGACACACACAAGACTCGGGGAAGTAATTTTCATGGACATTGTACTTCTTATGTATTTAATTTAGTGTTTTATATGAAGGTATTATAAAGGAATGAAGAGAAAAAAGTCAGTTGTGCCCATGTAGTTTATACCCCATCTCCGCTGCCTTAAAGGAAATACTGTACAAGAAAAAAGTGAGACCACCGCGGGCTTGACACTTTTTGTTCCAGGAGATGGTGGTATTAAGGCCTAACAGGATTTGCATAGTCAGGGATTTAGATATGACTCTGGCTTGTCAGTTTTGGGTGGTAAACCTGAAGTAGGGATTGATTATATGCTAAACTTAGGGAGGTCGCACCGTGATTGGACTTGATTCAAGAAACGTGTTACCGGCCGAAGCCATGGTCTGAGTGCAAGGCCAAATGGGGGAGAACTCAGCTGAGCAGTTCTGGCCGCTGGGAGTCTGGCCCGGGAAGGAGTGCTCAAGAAGGGCAGCCTGCCAAGCGCTTGGCTTACCTGCAGGATGAGCTTGGACCCTGCGTGTCTGAGCGGACCTGACTTGTTTTCGTTTTGGTTTTTTTGAGACAGGGTCTTGCTACATAGTTCAGGCTGGCCTTGACCTCACTATGCAGTCCAGGCTGACCTCAAACGTGTGGCAGTTCTTCCCAGCCTGCCAAGTGCTGGGATTACAGGTGTGGCCCACCATGCCCCAGCCAGGTAGCCCTGACTTGGGAAGGGGTTGAGCAGTGACACAACAAATGGTGGAAAAGTGCTGGGTGCAGTTGGTCTATCAACATTAGCTCAGAAAATCAGTCAGTTTTCAACTCATGGGCTGGAGTATAAATTTACATTTTTGCAAAGCAATTTAGTATATCTACGAAGAATTTAACATGTTCTTGTTTCTCAGCCGTGTAATTCTACCTGTAAGAATCTGCCCTGCTGAATTATTTTAGATGAAATTCAAATTATCTCAGGAACCCTCAAGAAGCTGTACAGACGTGGAAACCAGGAAAGTGTGAACTCCCAGCCTTGGGGGTGCAGGCCTGGGAGCAGCTGTGGGTGTGAGCAGCCCTGATAGCAGAGGTCCTCCACGTGTTGCCTCTACCCACAGCAGTTACCCTCCCCTCCGCCCTCGGTCTCCTCCCAGCCAACTCCTGCCTATTTAGTCTACAGCTGCAGTCGTCTTCTGGGAAGTGCTCCTTTCAATTTCACGCTCAGCATTTCCTCGTTTGGGCTCTCGATAGGAGAATCGGCTCGGCAGATTATCGTTCCGAGTCAGGTAAGTAATAGGTCTTTGGCCAATCTACGGATTGGCTGCCCTGGATCAGATGCCCTCCCATGGGCCAATCAGCTCAGACCGAGAGGGGACAGCAGCCCGTCACTTCTCAGTGCAGAAACCAGTGATGGGGCAGTTTCCCTTGCAAAGGGCAATTACTGAGCACAGGCAAGCGCTGTGTCCGGAAAGGGAATCTAAGGAAAAGGCAGATTGGTGATCAAGAGGTGCATTAAAGTGCTTTTACAGAGCGCGCCCGCGCGCGCGCACACACACACACACAAGCGCGCACGGAAACAATCACGGAGCAGCACTGATACTTGTAAGGGGCTGTCTAGGTGTTGAACCAGAGCAGCTAACGCAATGACTTTGAAAGAACCCTAGGAAGTGCCCACAGAATATTACTTGGAAAAAAAAGTCTATGAAACTATATAGAACATTAGTAAGAATTTTCTAAGAAAAACTTTGCATGTTTATTTTTTAATCTGTAAGGAAAGGTTAACGGGCCAGTGTGTGCTAATTGGTGATGAACAAGCTCTCTGGTCAGTTTCCAAATGTTCCCTAACGAAGGGGTCTTTTTATGACCGCCACCACCGCAGCGCTGCGACCTCAACCCAGGACCCTGCATCTGCTAGGCAGGCACTCTGCCACTGAACGACATCCCCTGTCCTCGGGAGCTTCTTTACAACTCAGGGAAACGCTAAGTACTGCGGCCCACTTTCGGTCATTCCTGCCCGCCGGGGCAGCCGACTTCCCCGCCCCGCTCCGCCCCGCGTCAAGCCGAGGCCCCCGCAGGTCTCGCTCCGCCCCGCCCCCCCCTTCTCCCGCGGGAAAAAGGTCCCTTTCTACGCACTCGGCTTTTCTGCTCGCAAGCCCTTCCCCGTTTACTGGGGGGCCGGCGGCCGAGAGTCCCGCCCCTTCCGCTTTCTGGAGCTCTCCGACCGCCTGGCCGCGCCATGGCTCCGCTGCGCTTCTCCGCCAACTTGTCCTGGCTGTTCCCTGAGCTCCCCGGACTTCCCGAGCGGTTGCAGGCCGCAGGCCGCGCGGGCTTCGAGGCCGCCGAGGTGGCCTGGCCGTACGCGGAGCCGCCCGAGATGCTGGCGCAGGCAGCTCGGGCCGCGGGGCTGCGGCTGGTGCTGATCAACACGCCGCCGGGTGCGCAGGGCCGGGCCGGGCCAGGAGGGGCCAGGGCGCGGCGCGGGCGCCTGAGCCAGGAATGAGGCCCGTTCTTTCCGCAGGAGACCAGAAGGGGGAGATGGGGCTGGGGGCCGTGCCCGGGAGACAGGCGGCCTTCCGCGAGGGGCTGGAGAAGGCGGTGCTGTACGCCAAGACTCTGGGCTGCCCCAGGTATCCCGCCGTGCCCCCAATGCGGCTGGAGGTCAGGAAGAAGGCGCCAGCGCGCTCCGAGGCTCGAGAGTCCGGGCGAACTTGGCCTCAGCCTCCCGTAATCCGGGTCCTCTGTAAACTGCCTTTTGTTTGATCTGTGTCATTCTGTGCGCCAAGCTTTCATGCTGACCCCATGCTGGGCGCTCAGTCTGACCAGGGCCCACACTAACACAAACAGCCAGTGATCCACTGGCGATGGGGAAGCTGCAGGTTGCGGGTGTGCCTGCCGCAGGCCCCGACTGGGATGGAAGAGGCTGCAGACGCTTTGACAGAGTGGAGTGGGCATCCGCAAGGACACCGGGGCAAAGGCAGCTTGGGGTATTTGACCAAATTCCCAAGGCTGGACCTCTGGCCTGTTGCAGTCGAGGGTCTCAATTCCTGGAAAGTCTGCTTGAACTTGGGATGTGGCCCTGCCAGATGGGAGCCTCAACCTGGACTGAGCAAATAAATGTCAGATCCTGCAGAGGTCAAGTAGATTTGCCTAGAAGGAACTGACAAGGGGCACATTACTTGTGTAGTGAATGGTGGGGGAGGACACAGAAGGGGGGAGGCTAAGACAGATACAAGGAGAGGAAGCAGACAAGCAGCATGGTCCAAACGTGTTTCAAACGCAAGAGCCAGGCATGCTTATAGGCTGCGAAGGGCCAAAGGGAAGGGCAGTCTGGCACAAGATGAGCAGTAGACTGCGGTCCCTGGACCAGGAGGATGGGTTATTGTCGGGCCGCTGGGATTCCCAGCAGCAGTGCCCACATGGTATAGGCTGAGGAGCCGGAGACAGGTGAGGGCTGGCTGGGTCCAACGCACATGGTGGGCCAAGGGTGAGGCCTCCAGCTTCATCTTCCCCATAGGATCCACCTGATGGCTGGCCGGGTACCCCATGGAGCTGACAGAGCAGGAGTCAGGGGTGAGATGGAGACAGTTTTCCTGGAGAACTTGAGGCACGCAGCCGGGGTTTTGGCTCAGGTGAGACAGATGCGTATGCTTGGGTACGTATGGGTAGTGGGAACAGATGAAGCAAAAGGCTGGGCAGGATAGGTGTCTGAGGACACACGTGGGGAGCTTTACTCACAGCACCCAACATGCCAGGAGAACCTCGTGGGACTGCTGGAGCCCATTAACACCCGAGTCACTGACCCCCAGTACTTCCTGGACACACCCCAGCAGGGTAGGACCCAGCCCCATCCCATCCCTCTCGGTTCTAGTACTGTCCTTGTCTCACAGCCCCTCCCTGACTTCTCCTAGCGGCAGCTATCTTGCAGAAGGTTGGAAGACCCAACCTCCAGTTACAGATGGTGAGTGGGATGAAGGGGCACTTCAGACAGCCTGTTCTCTCTCCATCTGGGAAGAACGGTGGGAGGCCCCACAGGGGTGACTAGCATTCTCTTCCCCAGGACATCTTCCACTGGCAGATCATGGATGGGAACCTGACCGGAAACATCCGGGCATTCTTGCCCATTGTTGGTGAGGGGGGCCCCCCTTTTTTCTTTCTGGTCTGCTGTGTTTTCTCATACAGCTTTTAAGCCCCCACTGTCCCCCAGGCTTCGGTAGGAGCGCGGTCCCATGTCTCCCCACCTGTCCCCAGGGCATGTGCAGGTAGCGCAGGTCCCAGGCCGAGGGGAGCCAGGCAGCCCCGGGGAGCTGTGCTTCCCCTACCTCTTCCAGCTGCTGGAAGACGAAGGCTACCAAGGCTTTGTGGGCTGCGAGTATCGGCCTCAAGGTGAGGCTCCTGGGAAAGGGCCCTGTGGGGAAAGGCATTAGACAGGCTGTTTTCTCCTTGTGGGTTGAGATGCCACTGCCTCCCTCTCCCTGCAGGAGACACAGTGGAGGGCCTGAGTTGGCTCCGCTCATACTGGGACAGGCAGGGCCACCCACAGGCCGGCCAGTGAGCTCCCTGCATACCACCCACTTGCCTCTCTGGGACAGTGACTGAGCCTCTGCATTTCCTCTGAATTAAAGACGACTTGCTGAATACTTTCACATGTGTATGCTGTAGGGGTTGGGGACACACAGTGTCTAATGCTTCAGTTTCTCTGGGCTGCTTTCCTGCCACTGAGAAGGGATACATGGCTCATGCCCCAGTCTTCTGGTTGGTGCCGGGATGGCACCATACCCAGATCACTCAGGGTTCCAACGCAGAGATGGAGAACTTCTAAGCCTTCCTCATTTACAGATGAGGAACCGAGGGTCCATGGGTAGAAGGGCTTGACACTTCACATGCTTCAAAGGCAGAGCTGGGACTGGAACGAAGGTTTTATCTCAGTGGCAGTGTCAGCGGTGTGTCCAAGTGGGAGTGAAGACTAGAGGGCCAGGGGGCATGTGGCTGACAGTCGCTGAAGGCTGGAAGGCAGGATTCAGGTAGCGCTTGAGGAGGGAGTACCTGCCGCCTGGTGTGAATAACTCTCAAGGATGTCACCGAGGGAAGGAAGGAGTCACCCCCTTTGGAAGGGTTGAGGAGCCTGAGCAGGGATGGGCCCCTCAGAGCTGACTCGAGCCTCTGGAGACCTGGAGTCAGTGTTTGGGAGCGCAGGTCCTGTCGTCCGGCTGTGGCGGAACATCCCCTCACGTAGCCTTTGGTATCACCAGACTGAAGCTCACGGGGCCCAGGCCAGTCCTGCCTCAAGTGTGAAACTTACAGATGCATGAGTCAACAGCGACATCGGTGGCTCACTTCCTCAGAGGAGGCGGGTCCAGAGGGTGAAACAAGCTGTGTTGATGACGGACTCTAAGTGGTGGTAGGTTGAGACCAGCTGCGCAGGGGGACTTTCGCTATCCTGAGGCTGCACGGGGAAAGGCTCTCGGAACACCACCGTCAGAGACTGTGGGAACATGGTGGGGTGCAGCGGTCAGAGGCCAAAGCTGGAGACAGGGAGCAGGGCTCAAGAGTGGGTACCCTGACCCAGCAGGCTCTGAAGTGGAGATGTGGGTGACAGCCTCCCACTAAGCTCACGCAAAGTTTCCAATTCTTACCGTTTTTCCCAAGTGGGAGTCCAAAAACACTAGCACGAAACAGTCTGTGAACTTCTGATTCAGGACTACCTGTAGTGACAGGAAACGGGTGGGGAGTGAGGCCTGCCTCACTTGAGTAGGCGCGGACCTTCCCGCAGGGCAGCTGGTAGACCCAGGAAGACAGGCAGACGCCTCTTTTCACCATACCCAGGTCACTCAGGGCTTTGTCTCCAAGTTGAGCCTCAGTCTGCATGTCTGCTGGCTCGCCAGTCGGCCCAGGCACATGCCAGCCAAGAAAGGGAGGTGCTCAGCCCCTGGCATAGCACCTCTCTGAGCTCCCTGAACTGGCCTGGATGTCTGGCAGTGTGATTCTCCCAAGGCTTCAGTACTTACTTGCAGGGCTGCCGCCTAATCTCTCCCGAGCTCCAGTCCTCCACACTCCCGTAGCCAGAAGGTGCCCATGGGCCTCAGAACCAACTCGCCCCAAGTGGAACTCTTCTCCCAAGCCTGCCCCTGCTAGTGTTCCCACGGTCAGGCATACCCAGCTGCCCACCCCACTGCAGCCTTGTCCTAACAGACCTCGGCTCTCTGGATGACTCTCTTGGTACTGGAAGTAAATCTTCCCCACAGCGCCGTGTGTCCAGCCCTCACCAGGCTGCAGTCCCACACCCTCATTTGCAGTCCGCTTGTGGGCCTCCTCTCCTGAGCCCCAGCTCTCCTGGGCCCATCTCATCAGCCCTGTAATTCTCCCTGACCACTGCTCTTTCCTTGCTACCTGTCCCTCACAGCTGTGTTTTCTAACTCTGATGTGCACACGGATCACCTGGGGATGTTGCTGACTTGCAGATCTCTAGTGTAGGGCAGGACCAAGTGTCTGTGTCTTGGCAAATCCCCAAGGAACACTGCTGGCCTGAGAACCACATTTTGAGTAACCAGACATTAAAGCCCAGAGAACTCCCTTGTGGAACTCCAGCCAGTGATGAAGTTCCAGAGCGCGGCCCCCAGGATCTCAAGCCAAAGTGTGTGTTCTTGGTGAGCCCAAGGGCAACGCTCTCAGTGGAGCCTCAGCAGGTCTTGTGCTGAGGCACAGTACTTGGTGCTCCAGGGTTTACCACATGTCTGTGCAGTCCCCTTCGATTTAGGCCCCACTCTAGTGCAGAGTTTGTTTGATCAAGCTGGGGCTCCTAGAGGTGTTCTTCCCCGTTTAGAGGAGGTTCGGGGGACTTACCAAGTACTGAGTTCCCAAGTCTGGGCTCTGGAAGTGGCGGCAGCTCTGGGGAAAGCGGTTTAGCAGAACCTTGATCAGGCTCTGGTACCAGGAAACGGTCATAGACAGGAAACAGTCCTGGGAGAGGGCCACAGGTCTGAGTCTGTTGTGCCGAGACTCTTTCAACCCCCACGCTGTGTATGCGATCCTAGCTCCTGTCCCAGCCCATTCTCAGCCCACGGTTCCTTACCAGCTGAGGGTCTATGTCCCCAATGGATTTGGCATGGACTGCCTCAAGGAGCTCCTCAAGTTCTGCCAGGGCCAGGCGCCCCCCTAGCCTCAGTCGGTCAGGCCCTGGCGGCTCCAGCAAGAAGAGGCGCTTCCACAGGGTATCCCGACGGCAGTGCCCACCAGCTAGCTGGACCAGTTGAGCCAGCCGTGCCCGAGCCATGCCCACCTCTGCTGCCAGTGGTGGGAACAGGGGAGCTGGGCCAGGAGCTGGCACAAGGCTGGAGGCCTCCCCAGGGCTACCAGCCAAGTTCCCAGGAGTCTCTGGCTCAGGGGGCAGTCTGGGTGGCTTTCGGAACCTGCGCATGTCAGCAGTGAGCCTGGGAAAGAGTTCTCGCTGGCTAGTGAGCACCACGAAGAACTGCAGCCTGTGTAAGGAGGAGCAGGAATGTGGGAATCCCAGCAGTGGGCTTGCAGGGTGACAGCTGGGGAGGGCTGGAAATGGGTACGTTCAGGTAGGAGAATCTGCTGACCGTAGGACATGCCGCTCGGCTTCTCCTTGCTCCTCAAAGGGTACAGTGCAGTGACAGACAAGCAGAGACACATCAAAGTCATCCTGATGGCGAAGACCCTCGGAGTCCAGGTAGGAACCAGAGCTGTGCAGCAGGGGTTGGGGAAATGTCAGTTCTGAGGTTTTAATGAACTCAGTCCCACTCCTGCCCAAGAAAACACGTCTCCCTACTGCAAGTGTGACCCCACCTCAGTCCCACCAGCGTGTCTGCTGGATGCCCTTCTAGCCTTACCTGTGCCACGCTGAGACCAGAGCATATTCATTATGTTCCGGGCCACCAGGGCGGGCCATACGCAGTGGTTTCATGTGGTAAGAGCTGGCGTGGTCGGCCACATAGTTGTACAGCTGGTGGGCAGCAATGAGTGGTGTGGGGAGCTCCAGTGTCCCTATGGAGCAAGGCAAAGGCAAGAGCAGGTACTAAGTCCAGGATGGGCACCCTCATGGGGGCTGGAGTCAGGAGGCCTCTGACTGGCACAGTGGCTCAGCTTTCTTGGGGAGCTCCTCAGGGAAAACACCGAGATGGAGAAAGCGGCTCAGAGCAGAGGGCGGGTATATGTGGCATAAGCCCCTAACCCTGTATGATGCTGACCGTGAAGAATTTAAGACATCACAGACAAGCAGCACCAAGACAAGGCATGAGTGCTGAGCATGGTAAACAACACAGGGCTGCTTGTCGGGGTGGCGCTCCCACCAGTCCTTGCCTGGAGACTCCTTGTGGCCTATTCTTTTTTTGGTCTCATTAATCTGCCCTTGGGCACTGACCTTGGTAAATGTGATTGCGGCCAAAGTGGGGCCCGTCGGGGTGGTGGGCCAGGAAGTGGCGCAGGAAGGTGGTGAGGTGGTAGCCGTGCCGCAGGGCCAGGGGGGAGCCCAGCACGTGCTGGTGCACGAGGCGCAGATGGAAGTCGTAGCCAAAGGAATGCACGTGCATCAAGTCCCGCACTCTGTCACATTCCTCGGTGAACAGCATGGACAGCTGGGGGGGCGGAAGGGGTGGGTCAGGGGCGGCAGCACCAGCCGCCCTCTACATTTCCCTTCCAGGGAAAGAAGCCAGCCCACAGTTCCTCCCTGTCACCTGGGCCCCGGGGAAGCCTGTGAGCACAGCTTCTATGCAAAACCCTTCTCTTACTCTCACTTTTTAATGCTGGGTTGTAACGCTTCATTTACATGAAAAGAGGATCATTTTGAGACACGGAGCCGCCTGTCTGGCTCACATTTGCCACGTAACAAATGTCTGCTGAGGGAGTGTCTACCACGTGTTACCAGCGACTGTTCTAGGTACTGGGGATATGGTGGGGAGCAGAGACGACTTCAAACAGAGCTCCCCTTCAGCTCACAGTTTAGCTGTGGAAGTTTTTAGGATAAAGGACAAAGTACAAAGTACACCAGAAGACGATGCTGTGGTAAATCAGGTGGTCAGGGGAGGTGTATTTACTATTAGAAACCTTTTCCTTGTTCGCCCCCTCTCCAGCTTTTTTTGACCATCAGTCTACCTGCTCTTCCCAAACACATGTTATCTCTGCCCTACACACTGTGCCTGTGCCCTTCACCTGGGATATGGCTCTCCCTGCCTCAGGCCCAGCTGGAAAGCCCTGCCAGGGTGAGGACGGTGGATGGATGGGCTTGCCTGAGTGAACCCCTGACTGAAGTAGGAAGCAGGCGGGGCCATAGAGTAGGTGCTTCTCTTGCTGGAAATCACCATTACTGACAACGTTGACGACTGGATGTGTGGCGCTGGAGCGGCAGAATCCGCCTGTCCACTCTTGGGCCCACAGGGCTTAAGAGTCGTAGCACAGGAAACAAATGCTGGCAGAGAGCCAGACTAGCTGAGCCATCTTGAGTTAGGGCTCAGTCTCTCTGTACCTCAGTTTCCTCGTCTACTACAGAGAGCATGTACCGCTCTAAAGTTAAAGGCAGTGTGATGAGCTACTTATTACAAGGACGATGCGCCTCAGTATCAGAGACCTAGAATTCAATCCTGTGGCTTCCACTGGCCAGCTGTGTCCTGGGACAGAAGACTTAACCTCTATAAATCTCATCTGTAGAGGAGTAAGCTGTCCCTCTCAGTATACACACTAAATGCTGAATGAGCAACAACAATCATGACACAATTTAAAAATCTGAGCTGGGTTAGAGATTAGATGAGCAGGGTCAGAGATCCCAGCTGGATCAAGACCAGGGACAACAAAAAAGTTCGGGGAGTGATGGGTAGGTCCTTCCTTCCCACCCACAGGAGTGTGAAGGGTCCTGCCCACCCCTTCCGAGCACTCTGGCCCAAGGAGGTTCCTGCACATGAAGTCACCATGCCTTTCCAGGTCAGCTTGTCTTGTACTGCAGCTCCTGTGGCCAGGTGTGCACACTCAAGTGAAAGGCAACCATCTAGGCCTGGGTGTGAGCTGACAGGAGAGCTCCACACAAAGTCTACTGTCCCTGCTGGAACTAACCGCTAACAAAAAGTGCCTGTGAGATAATGAGAAGGCCCAGCACCTTCCTGGCAGCCAGGAGAGATTTACTGAGTACAGCAAGGACTTCAGATCCCTGCCCTCACTCAATCCTCAGTTCACCCTGAGCGCTCCTGAATGCTTGGGCTTCTAGGGGAGAGTCCCTGCCTTGAGGCAGATTGCCAGGGACATAAATAACAGCTAAGGGTCAGGGGCACACATTGTGGGTCAGAATGCTGGTCCTCATCCTAAGTGTTAGTGACTGTACCGATAATGCCAGGCTGTCCCCAACTCCAGATTAGGCCAGGACAGTGTGTGGGCACGACCTAAACAAATGTCACATTATCACTGTGCTCCAAAGTCCTCGCTGTCCAGCTATGGTTGACCACTATGTCAGCTACTGCCAGTGCCAAGGACCATGGGGCTGGACCAGCTACTGTGCCAGACTGTCTTCTGCTAGGTGCCATGGTGACCGTACCAGGGTCAGATTGGTAGGTGATCCAGTCACAGCACCAGCATGCAGAATGACCACTGGCCTACCTAGGTGCAGCACTGGACCAATCATAGGGCCATGCTGCCCACTGTACTATTATTATTATTTTTTAATTTATTTTTCCAGTGAGTTACTTCTATTGCTCACTAGATGAGGCATGGAGCCACACTGTCCACAGCAGGCTGCAGCTGTGCCATGTCTGAGCCTTGTGTACCTGATGTGATGTCCCTCTGTCCCCATCACATACCTGAGAGTTCACAGCCTGCCCCATTGGGATTCGAGAACATTCCAAGGCAAACTGTTTGACACAGAAGTAACAGCCCTGAAAGGAGGGTGAAATGAGGTCAGGGAGGGCAGAGACAGGTGGCTGTGGATCTTCCCATGCAGCACTCCCCCTGCTCACCTGGAAAGTCAGCTCCATGAGGATGATGCCCCCAGGCAGTGCCCGCTGAAGGTGGTAGGTGGTGACTGGGGAGCCAGTGCTCTGCAGAAAGCACAAACGGGGCAGTGCTGAGCCAGAGGGCAGAGGTCACTTGAGTCGCTCACTCTAATGGTGTCAGGCTGGGGTCAGTGACATCAGGGCTTGCAGAAATAGTTTGGGGTGAGTGACACTGTGTCCAGGGCATTGCTGACTTCATTACATGGGAATGAGTTACCTTGGGGCTCCCCTCAGTCTTGGCTTTAGGGCAGGAGAAGGAACCTCGACCCTCTGTTCCAAGGATAGCCATGGCCCGCAGCCGGCTGGTGCTGCAGAAAAGAAAGGGACAGGCCAGAGGATGAAGGGGGTGACTATTTTACAGGGAGTCATTCTGTAGGAGAAGAAAACAAGTGCACAGAAAGGACTTGCTCCAGGGCCCACAGAGCAAGTGGTAAGGCCAGGCCTGCAGTCTATGTCTAGACTCCAGGGCAGAGGGGTCTGTCTACAGCAGCTGTTGCTGTGTGGACAAGGCGGATGTCCTCAGCAGGGAGGTAGAGACCAGGCCTCTTTCTCTTATACTGGGTATGGAGGGCTGGGGGTAGGGAGTCAGGAAGGGGAAAGGACAATGTATGTCTAAGATTTCACTATAAGCATCAGGTATGGTGGTGCACACCTGCAATCCCAGTACTCTGGAGGTAAGGCAGGAAGGTTGCTGTGAGTTTGAGGCCAGCCTAAGTGATAGAGTGCGTTCATGGCCAATCTGAACTACATTAAGTAAAAATTTTTTTTTTTTCATTAGGAAAATTCAAGGAGATGCTTGGTGTCTTGGTTAGAAAGTGTCCTCTGAGAGGAGAGGTGGCTCCCTTTTGACTGAGGAACAACAGTCCCAGGGCCTCACAGGCCTGCTGCTCTTCATTTCTTAACTCAGGCAAAGACAGATGAGGAAAGGGAAGGGCTGTGACCAAGGACAAAACAGAAAGGGTGAGTGGGTCCACTTGTTACACCAAGGAGCTATAAATGCTGGGACGCTTTCTGGGGGCTAAAGCTCCTGGCAGAAGAAATGTTCCATTTCATTCTCAAGAAAATCGGGATAAAACTGACGGAGTGATGGCTGACCATTAAAAATTGGTGATAAAGGAAGGCTTGACATTAAATTTTGTTCTAGAAATAGTCTTCTTACACCAGTGTCTCTCTCTTTTTTTAACGCTAGTGTCTTATAAACAGAAATCTCGAGTTTGAGTGAGAACGTAACTGAACAGAAGGTACAAATTGCAGTCTTCCACAGAAACTCCTACAGCTGGGCGCTGGCTATCCAGGGCAGCGCCCTGAGCAGGTCTCCTGTGGACTGCAGAGAGGACACTGGCCACTGGGAGATGGGGGTGGGGGAGAGCCAGGAGGTGCAAGCGTGATCTCTTTTCAGAATGTCCAAAGAAACCAAGGAAGTCTAGGAAGTAGAGGGCTGATTATTCAAAAGTACCGAGGAGTCCGAATTGGCTTTCTGGACCAAGGTCGTACCTTGAGTAATGAAAAAGTGTATTTTACACTTAAAAAGCATCTAATTGAAAACAGAGAGCTGAGAAAATGCCCTGATAAACTCACAGCCCTGAAGACATGAAAGTAACTGCATGAAATGTGAGCAGATCATTATCCCCACATAGCCACAGGGGAGGGGTGGGAGCACAGGCGCTAGAGGACCGGATGCCAAGGGGAATACGGAGTGGGCACCTCAGTGATGAGGCTTGGGGCTGGCCTAGGCCTGCGGTCTGTGGAGGTGGCGTCAGGAAGGGTGGCTACCAAGTGCCACTGAGCACGGGGAAGGAGGTGGTAACAGAGAGCTGCTCCTTTCCAAAGCTCAGACCATCCATACTGGCCAGGGCATGAGCAACACCAAGAATAGGCCATTGTGGCTGGGTGCAGTGGTACAGTTTGTAATCCCAGCTACTCCCAAGTTCAAGGATAGCACAGTTCTGCGACAGCAAACCTTTTAGAGCTTTCAATGATACGAACTGCCTATCATGGCATGCGTGCTGTGATGGTTTTACCATCACTGTCCAAGTGGGAGCCATATGAGGTTTCACCTGCAGCAGAGGAGAGGAAAGCTCACCTGCGGACGGGTGAGGGGGGCCGCAATGGTACAAGCACAAAGCCTATGCTCTGGAGATACTGCATGTACTGTTGCAAGAAGGCCACACTCAGCTCCTTCAGCCAAGGCTCCTCACGGGTTCCTGCTGGAGGCACGTCCAAAGACTCACAGCTTCCAGGGGTCTCTCGGCTCACAGGCCCTGACTCAGGGCGATGGCGCCGCTGTGAGAATGGAAGTTAAGGCTGACCCACTGTCAAGCACATCCCTGGGGGTGGAGGAATGGAGGCCACTGCGGTGGGGGTGGGGGCGTTCATGGGGATCTCAGAGGAGAAATTTGGGAATCTTTCGCCTCACCTGACCCTCAGGGGGCCCGGAGGTCTCTGGGGGCCCATGTAGCCAGGCAGCTGGGTCAAAGAGCAGGGCTGTAGCACAGTAGTGCACCAGGCGTGATGACTGTTTCAGGGTCTCCAGCTCCCCAGCCTGGGGACACGGGACAGTAAACACTGGAGCAATGGCCAGAAAAGGGTCATAGGAGCCCCTTGGAAGAGGCAGGGTGGGGTCACTCACACTGATGGGCATGCTGGCTGGGGCAGAACGCTGCTGCCAGGTCACAAACAGGTTCTCCATCTTCATCTGGCGCTCCAGCTCTAGGGGTGCAAAGTATTAGCTGTCACCCTCTCCCTCCCAGACTGTACAGATGTCCCTTTCTACTGGGGCCTTACCTCTGCGTTCCGCCATCTTGATCTCCAGGAACTGTTGTCCGTGGTAGGTGACGGGATCGGGGGGTCTGGGCACAGGACCGAGCGTAGAGCTTGGGCGGGCGGCTGTGATATCTCTCAGGGCCTCATCGAAGGGGAATGTGTCTAGGGGATGAGGGCCCCCAGCCCGAGAGGCCACGCTCAGCCGGCCCTGCTCTCGGCTTGGTGGGGGGCTTGCACTCCGGATGAGAGCCTCCACCTCCATGGTCGGCAGCAGGAACGGATTTGGCTCCTGAGACACAGCGCCACACAAGCTCACAGTCTTTGCCCCGACTCCTCCCCCACACCCCAGGGCTCCTGTCTTCTCTCCACCACCTCCGCCCTCCCCACTCTGCCTCCTCTTCCTTGCGTCCTTCAACTGATTTCTCGTGCAGGGCTCCCTGTAATGGACCTCTCGGTGAGCAGACCTAAAGGGAAGCAGGCACCTTTTCATCACGCACAGGGAGGTCCAGGTGGCCGTAATGATGGAAGAGCCCAAGTTTCTGGCTGAGCAGGCAGAAGATGAGATGGGCCCGTGCGTTCTGCCACTGCACGAGGCGAACCAGTGCTCTGCCCAGCGCCGCTCCCAGGTCTGGAGCCCAGTTATAGGTCAGCAGCTGGAGCTGTAGCCGGGAGGGGCAGGGTCAGCGAGGTGACGGTCCCCCTACCCCAGGGCCTGGCCCCACATTTACCTTCTTGTCCACAACCTCCAGTAGCAGCAGCCTCTGCCGAGGGGCACTGCGCCCTGGGCTCCCGTCCCCTCCTGGCTCAAAGCGCTGCAAAGCTTTGGCAGCTATGGGAAAGGTGAGGGCACAATAGGGGTCTGTGAGTGTATTTCCTATAAGCCCCCCAGGGCCAGAGACCAGCCATCTGTCTCCAGAAGCTGTCCTCCCCTCGGGCAGGCCCTCACCCTGCTGGGTTGGTCGCCTCCACTGCATGAAGTTCCTTCCGAGAACCAGCAGATGCCGCTCAGCTGCTGGACGGGGAGCTGGACCCAGCTGCCCAGGGGGACAGGGACTGAAGACCCCTGGCTCTGAACCCCTGTTGGGGGGATGGGTACAAAGAGAACATCCATGGGCCCATTCCTCACCCGTTTCCCACCTCTCCCAGCTCAACCCCCATGGGTTTGGCTTCCTATGGGCCCAGCTTCTAGGTGTCAGGGGCAAATCCCTTCCACTCCATGAGGTCCCAAACTCACAAATGCTGCTCAAAGACACGAACACTGGTGTCCCCGGCCATTGAGGTGACCAGAGTGGTGAACTCAGACAGGATGGATGGAAGGAGGAATCGTGACACCATGTGGGTGGAGCTTCTGGACACCGATGCACAACCTAGAAGGCAGAGAAGTCACTGTGGGGTAAAGGATGGAGACTTGGCCAGAGGGCTGAGGGATGGGAGAGGGGCTGGGGCCTCACCAATCTGGACCATAAACTCCATCCAGCGCTGAATGATACGAGCAAACACAGGGCTCAGGGTCCCTACCTCCCCCTCCTCAAGCTGTGCTGTCCGGCGCCTATGGGCAGAGCAAGATTAAGAATGTCACATTCACACAGGACACATGTATGTTTATACAAACCAAACACCTGAGACTTCACACTTGTACCCTCCTGTAACACAACACGATAGTGTGCACATGCACACACACACACACACACCAACTACCTTTGCCTCTGGGCTCCAGAATCTGGGCCTGGTGCTCGCTCAGTTCCACCTGGAGTCCGAACACTCTCAGTTTTATGACGCCTCCGACCCCGATTATCTTCTGGTCGATCCAGGACAATGTCATCAGTTGTTTTTGGGGAACACAAATCTCCTCCTTCTGTTTTACTCTGGGGGCAATGCAGCAAATAAGGAAGGGCTATTGGAAGGGCGGGGGGCAGGATGGAGCCTTGCAGAACAGCAACAAGCCCGGAGGGCGGGAGGCCAGGGATCAAGCCCTGGCTTCCCTGCAGGCTGACTGAACTGCCCTGGGCAGATCTGTCAGTCCTGAGCCTCATCTTCTTCATAGGTAAAAGCTGTACTTATCTTGCAGGCTGTTGTAGGGATCCAGTAAGAAAAATGAAAGTGAAAGAATTTAGTAAGTTGGGGGCTTTCAATGTCAGTAAGAGCTTCCCACACTCTGCAAACTCCCACCCAAAGCACAGAGCAGTTTTATCTCAAAGGAGACCCATGGGGACTGGTGTGGAATGTAGGCGAGAACATGAGGCAGTGAGAAGGTAAAGGTCAGCTTCACCACTTCTTGCATTACCAGCATATCCCAGAAGCTACGCCGGCCAGCTCTGCTGGGTGGAGTCACAGGTTCCCCAGGGACAGGGGCAGGGGGGAAGGTGCTAGCTTGGCCCGCAGGGCTCTTGGCTTCCAAGGACACATTCCTGAGACCTCCTGTGGACACCAGACATTACTTAATGACTGGTGACTCCCCTCACTGATCGTCTGATCGTTAATCCCCACTCTGGACAGGGTATCCCCGAGACCCCTACGAGAGTGCCTTGCCCCCTAGTCTGCCTGTGAGTGAGCGTACGCAACTGACAGTGTGCAGCAGCATGTGCCTGGGACGTGAGCTCCTGAGGTTATCTCCCTCCTAAGTCGGGGGACAGCTGCTTGTGTCCATTTCTGCTAGTACTGTATCTCACTGTAGTGCATGAAGTGGTAGACAACTGTGAATGCGTATTTCTGACAGGGCCTCCGCACTTTGCCGGAACCCCACTTGGCACTCTCACCCGCCACACTGTTCTGCTTAGACTTGCAACGTTCTCTGAACCCCAGTGAAATGTCTTGACCTGCTTACCTGGGGGTGCGTCTTCTGTACACAGTGAAGCTGGCAGCAGCCGCAACTCTATGATGGCATCAGCCAGCGCCTGACGAGCGGCCCCCCGGAGCTTTTCCTCCAGCTGCACAATGCTAATGTTTCCCTTTTCCCACACATCCAGTCGAAGCTGTGGGGCTCCACTCTGAGCTAGAGTAAAGCATGAGGTCACGTGAGCTGCCCCCAGGTCCCTCCCTAACCATACCCTTGCCTCCCAAAGCACTGACTGAACACCCCATCTTCTGACCAAGCTGCCCTACCTGAAGAACTATCCAGCAAAACTGGGCAGCGAATGACCTGAGTCAGCTGTTCAAATTCTTCCTCTTGTAGCAGGACTGGAGGCCCCGGAGAAGAGGGAGGCCACAAAGCCAGTGAGATGGGGGCCCCTCCTTCATCCACAAAGGCTAGTGTGATGCAGGCAACCCCTGCATAGAAATCCATAAGAAGGCTCAGTTCTGGTCCCTGCAGAGCCCCCTTCCACATCCCCCTTGGCTATAGGCTGGGAGAGGCCCTCTCAGGCACAAGATGAGAAAGGCTTCCCCATAGCTGGTAGTGCCACAGGCCCATGCCCTGCACTGTACCTTTGCCTCCAGTGCCCTGTCCGCCAGGCTTGTTATACAAGTAGATGTCCACGTCAGGGAAACTGCCCTGTGGTGGCAGCGGGTGCTGGGAAGAGAACAGGCATAGGGCATTAAGATTAAGATGGGGGTCCATCGTGGGGAATGGGGTACAGGTGCGTGAGAGCACAGAAGACACAAGCCAACTGGAAGGCATGCGGAAGTGGAGTGCATAGAGGCCCACGGGCAAAGGTGCACAGTGGGTACAGAAAACAGTTGCAGTCAGGGACACAGGCAAAGGTGCCGTGAGGGTAGAAGAGTGAGGACAACCTCACCTGGAAGTGGTTCCGGCTGTTGCTGTCTGTGTACTTGGGAGAGTGAAGGAAGATGAGCAGGTTCTGCCGCAGATACCAGGCCAGGGCAGGAAGCCAGGACCTGCAGGAGGCAGGTAGGGCCAGATGCAGCACCTCTGAGGGGAGACTTCCAGGTGGCTGGATGAACTGCAGGGAAAAGGCGTCAGAGCTGAATGCAGAGGTCCCAGCCTAGACTGCCCCAGCACTTGCACTAAGCCTGGGAAGGAGATGCTGGCGTCTGGGAGGGAGCTTACCTCCACATCAGCTGGCGTCAGCTTGCAGTTCCGGACCAGCATCACTGTGATGACGTCTAGCGTGGCCTCATCCAAGCGCCGACGCAAGACCCGCACTAGCTCATCTGTGATCTCAGGACCTTGACACAACCATAGCGAGAAGTGAAGACACTGGTGGGGGATCCAGCTTCTGCACATCAGTCTTGAAACCCCCAACTTCAACAATCCCCTGCATACTGCAGGTAGTTACGTGTGCCAGTTCTCGGGGGAACAGGCACCAGGTTCTAGCTCTACCAAGCTACCCACTGTGACTCTGAACACCTGAGTTTTAACTCAAAGCTTTAATGTCCTCATCTACGAGATGAGAGTTGTAATAACACCCCACAGGTACACTGTGAGGATTAAAAGTGAGCACACCTTAACCTGAACCATGGTACAAGTCACGCAGACCTGAGTCAGGGTTCTACACACTCCAAAACGAACCCAGCCTCTTCACCTCCGCCCGCCCCTGCTCTCAGGCCCACGGAGCCACTGGTACTCGTCACTCAGCTTCTCTTCCCAAGTTGTGTCTCAATCAGCTGAGGATCCAACCCCTTCAACACCACTGGAATCTGTCCTCTCCCACTCAGCTCCTGCTTGTGCGAAACCCAGAGCCCAGCAGGAACTGGAGGAAGGGCCAGGGCAGAGGGGGAGGGGGCTTGGAAAGAAGTCCCAGAGAATTCTGGGATATCACAGCTCATTCTTCAACCCCACAGCCCTTACCTGCCTGCCCCACACCATGCACCAGCAGCTGGATATGTCTGTCTACTTGGCCCACAGGGCGAGCGGCGTCAGAACCACGGCTGGAAGCCATGTCCAGCGGGGATCGGGGACCCTGCAGCAACAACTATGGTCAGAGCTCAGCTCCAGAAGCAAAATATGAGGGCAGCAAGCATGTGCTGGGCGGGAGCATTTGTGTGTGCGTGTGTGTGATACATGCCAAAGTCTCCTCAGAGTAGATGGGCTCCTGGCTTCGGGACAGAGCTAGGGAGGCAGGCAGAGCATCCCCTTCCCATGGCCGGTCACTGCAGGATGTCTCCAGGAGGCTGGGAAAGAGTGGCGCAATGTTTGAACACATCTACTTTCTTTCTTTTTTTTTCTTCACATCTACTTTCATGCAGTCCCCAACTTAGGTGTCAACGCGCTTTCCTGGGGCCTCATACCGAAGGTAGTACACAGCCTTTGTTGCTCGCTCCTGATAAACAAACATATTCTTCCTGTTCACCACAGAGAAGGCGTTGAGCACAGAGCGCAGGGCCTGGATAGCTGGGGGAGCAATGCGGGCTGAGGAAACTCCTATCCCGAGATCCTCCAGCCCCGCTGTTCTCTCATGCCGGTCACATACCCCGAGAGACCCCCATGCTGGGCCCCATCTTGAGGCGTGAGTGGACTCGGATCACGGTTCCCCACACAACATCACAGGAGAAATGGCCAGGAACGAACTGCATTGTGGCTGCGAGGTACCCTCGGGGCGCACAGTTCTCATCAGCAGCATAGTCTGGGCAGAAGAGACAAGAGAGGATGCTCAGCCCTGCTCCCTCTGGACTACTCCCCTCGAACTGGCTGACGGGCCCTTCGCAAGGCGGTCACAGCACACAGACTGTCAGAACCACCTCAAAGATGCTTGGGGGGAAGCAAAGGAGTGTGGGGAGAGGCAAAGCGTAAGGCAATCCTGAAAACATTGATAGCGGGTTGGTTCTGGTTCCATCATAACACAGGTCAAGGACACTATAAGCCATGTCCTCATGGGGAGTTGCAACAGTAACCTTACTTAGATAAAAATACATAAATGGTTGCTTATGTACACCAGTTGCCAAGTGGGGAGGATGTCCCAGAGGGTGATGTGGCAGTATCCAAGAGCCCACAGTCACAGTCCAACAGCTTGTCTGATCCTTTGATGAGGGACCTTCCAGTACTCTAGATGACAGTTTGGTTTCCCAGATCCACTGCTGTCAAGTGTCGGCAGCATACAGGGTACCCAGGAGGCTATAGAACTTCTGTGTAGAAACTGGCACAGAATGCTGGTTGCTAAGGGTTTCAGAGGAAAGCACAAAGGCACAAACGTGGAAGGGCTATGTCTGGATTCTGACTGGCCTTACATCCCGGGCTGCTGGCAGCCATCGCCAAGTGAAAGTGCTTCCACATCCTGGCTCATTCTCAATTTGCAAAAACTGTCTTCAAAACCATGGGACCTGACTAATTATGGGGATTCTGCTTCAACATGGGGCCCATCCACCATGTGCTGACAGACACACTCTCCTGGATGTGAGAAAGGTCTGGCTGAGAGTGTTAAAAATAGGAGTGGTCTGATTCTACTTTTAAGGCAGAAGGGAGACATGGGAAAGGAGGACAAAATTGCATTCTTCCTTTAGGGCTGAGATGAGGGAGTATCAGGAGCCACAGAAGTAAGGAGAGTGCAGGACTTTAGCCACCACCTCCAGGAGGTCACGTCTCTGCACTGAGGCCAGAATCCCAGAAACCCCAGAGGGGCCCTGGGCCTGCCTATGCGGCAGGCCAGCCAATCACAAGGCTGACTCTTCTGTGGCTCTCAGTCCCTCCCCTCTGGCCTTTTCCAGACTCCCCACCTCACATCCTGGCTCATTCTCAACTTGCAAACACAGCCTGCAAGACCATGGAAGCTGACTAGTTAGGGGGATTCCAGCGAAAGATGAGTACCCTGGGTAACAAGACCTGGTGGCAGCACACCCTTGAGGACAGGGGTCCCCTCAAATTGTGTCTCCTTTCCTGTCTTATTTAAACCCTCCCTGCCTTACTGGCTCTTTTCCTATAGAACATAAACATGCTCAAGTTTCTACCTCTCTTTTTATATTTTTGAGACAGGGTCTTGCTTTGTAGTCCTGGCTGGCCTTGAGCTCACTACAAGCCCAGGCTGGCCTCAAATCATAGTGATCCTCCTGCCTCGGCCTCCCTGGGATCACAGGTGTGCCCCCCACACCCAGTTCAGCCTTATTTTAAAGTTCCTTCTTTGCCCCATCTTCCTTCAGTTACTGCCCTATCTATCTCCTCTTCTCCCTCACTGCCAAAGTACTTGAATGAGTATTCTCTCTCCGCTCTACCTGTTTTCACTTTTCCATTTCACCTGATTTCTATTCCATCTCCTCAATGAAACTATTTTCAGGAAAGTCACTGATGAACAAGCAGTCTCCAAATCCATGAATTCTTGGTGGGTTTAGTGGCATGGAGGCTGAGGCAGGAGGACTTCTTCGAGTTCAAGGCCACCCTGAACTGCACAGTGAGACCTTATCTCAAAAAATCAAAACAAAACAAAAAACAAAAAGCCCCCACAGATCCATGCACTTTTCTGCCTTTTGCTTTCTTTCCCTGTTACTTGGCACAAATGACCAAGTATTGAGGACCTGTTCTCAAAAGTGTTGGGGACCTGCTTTCCCCAGAATCCTGGGTAACAGAAAGGGCAGCACAACCCCCTTGTGATGCAGGCAATGGGAGGGGGTCCTACCGTCACTGGGCAGTGGTACCCGCTGGCGGGAGTGGAAGGGGGTCTCATTTCGCCACAGGTCTTCTTCACTCTCAGCCACCAGAAGAGAGTTACAGATGTGACTGTCGTGAAGGTCCTGAAGGAGCAGTCGCTGGGAGAAGGAGCAAGCAGTCAGAAAACCACAAGGTACTCTCACAAGTGGGTGACGGGTAGGGGTGATCAAGGCCGGAGAGAACACCCGCTACCATGGGGTGAGGGCTTGAGAACATCTGTGACCAGACACGGCATCCCACAGCGATAGCTCGGGGCTCACGAGCGAAGCCAGGGAGGGGCACTGGTCCCTTCTCTTCTGCAGAATCTGGTCCCCACCCTTCAGGCCTCGTGGTTTGAGAAGCCTTCCAGTACCTCAAATGGTCAGATCCCTGTGATATGATTTCACAGCATTCTGCTTCTCCTTTGTAGAATTCTTCACAGTTCTCATTGAAATAATTCAGTGCTTTAGTTGTTCAAGGTCTACCTCCCTTGCTCTACATAAGTTCCAGAGACAAAGTTTCCCTCTGATTTACACTAAACCCCTAATGCTAGCAGAGTACAGGGAGCAGGACTAGCTTGGTTACTGGGAAGGAAGGAGGAGGCGGGCTGAGGAACCTGCCAGGTTGTGGGGAACTGGGGGAGGAACAGCATCCCCACAACCGGGAGGAGGGAAGGGAAGAAAACATCCCATAGTTATTACTGAAGACCAATGGCCTCTGAAAGTTCCAAGGAACCCCCTTCTTAGCTGGTCTGTGTCTCAGTGCCTGGGGGGCCCTGCCCCAGCTGTGCTTACCTGGTTGACCTCTCGGCAGATCTCTCCAACTCGCCTCACCAAAAGCTGCTGCAGGTGGCGACACTCAGTGCTGGGGCCCCCATCCTCCTGAGCCAGGTTCCTAGGAAGGAAGAACAGAGGGCACAGAGCTGACATGAACTACAGCGGGGGCAGGAACTAACTGTCACAAGCGGGAGGGCGGGTCACGAGGCCGAGGCTGAGGGAAAGCATAAAAATGAAGACTAGACAGAGGGAAGGAAACCTGACAGCAAAGGGAGATGCAATTCTCGAGAGCACTGCTGCTCTAGAAGCTCAGGCTGTGTTTGCCCTGCTGGCTCCCGCAGGCACCCACCGAAGCTCCCAGCATGCAGCGCGCCTCTTCTTTATTCTTGGATCTTGGTCAGAATGGTGGTCTTCCCCCAAGAACAGAGCAGTATTTAGGCAGATGCTTAGCTCTGAATCCCAGCTCTGCCATTCACTGTGACCTTGGGCAAGACTGTTCCTGTGCCTGAGTTTTTCAGCCACACCATAAGGGTACTATTACATACAGCTGCTATGCACATTAAATGAGCTGATCTACGTAATATGGTAGAACAGTGCCTACATCTTGCACTCGTTAAATGACAGCTATTCCTTTTTTTTTTGTTTTTGAGACAGGGTCTCCCTATGTAGTTTAGGCTAGCCTTGCCCTTACTATATGGCCTTGAACTCTCAGTGCTCCGTCTGCCTGAGCTTCCTAAGTGCTAGGATTATAGTGCTGGTAGCACAATCAGTATTTTGTTTTTTTATTTCAACCTCTGAAACTGCTCTGAACAGTAGATGTTCTTTTTTTTTTCTGTCTTTTTGAGACGGCCTCGTTCTGCAGTTTAGGCTGGCCTTGAGCTCACAAAGATCCTCCCGCCTCCGCTTCCCAAGTGCTAGGATTACAGGTGTGTGCCACCACGGCCTTATAGGAGATGTTCTTAATGCTCAGCTTGAAGCCAAAATCTCTGCTGGCTTTTCAACCCATTAAGAAAGTTGAGAGCTAGGGATATAGTTCAGTAGCATAGCACTTGCCTGGCAAATGTGAGGTCCTGAGTTTGAGTCTAGTACCAAAAGAAATAAAAAAGAAAGTCGAGAGTGACATGCTTTGCTAAAAGTTAGGGGAAAAAACTGGAAGCCCCAATCTTAGAATACAGATCATGGGCTGGGGATATAGCTCAGAGGCACTGCCTGTCTGGAAGTACAAGGTGGTGAGTTTGACTCCCAGTACCCCAAAAAAAGGAATACAAGTCAGGTCCTAACCAAGCTATCAGTGTCAACTCTTAATACTGGCGAACAATGTTGTGCAAACAGGGAAAAGAGGCTAAGATCAGCATTAGGGTGCAGGAGCAGCTACTGCGAGCTTCAGAGTGCAGAGGAGGCATCAGGACCAGGGTTCAGACCCTGGTTCCCACTTACTGTGCATGTGCATACACTTCCACACGATCCTGTAGCACACGGACAATGAGCCAAAAGTCAGGCAGGCAGGGCCCGGGGAGGGCTGAGAGCGAAGGCTTTGGAGGCGCTGGCCCAGGTGGAGTCTTCAGTGTGAAGGGGGCCTTCTCACCAAGGGCCTCACTGGGACCCTCACTGTCTGAGCCGCTGCTGCCACCATCATAACCTGTGCCAAATGCACTGAAGTTCAACCCCATCCTTAGCTCACTCGTCTGAGCCTTCCAGTGCATCAGGCTTGGCTGCCCCCTTCTAATGAATCCCTTTTTGATGCCCCCCACTTGGACCTTTCCCCTGTACAGCCCTAAGCGCACTCACTGTCACCAGTGTTCCAGCCCTGCCCCAGCTTACCCAGGTGGTCTGAGTCCACACTGCCTTGGCTAGACAGAAGGCTTAGTCCCCAGCTGGGTGGAGGCTGACTCCCTAGGTAGAGAAGGAAGAGGCCTAGAGCTTCCTTGATCCTGAAGGGTTTCCCTCCAAAAACGGAAGCAGGGTCAGAAAGCGCCAAGTACCAGACTTTGCTGCCCAAGTCCTCTCTTACCTCCCTGTGGCAGGCTGATGAGAGGAGTGCTCTCAGAATCCTCTGGGGAACCGAGGGCTTGGGGCTTTGCTATCAGGACCTGAGGGGCAGCAAGTCAGGACTGAGTTACAGCCCTATACACCCACCACTCCGCCCTCCATCACCGGGTCAGACTTACCTCCCCTTCAACACCTTCAGCCTTATCCTCATGGGTCTGCCAAGCCCAGGCCGCTGAAGGGGGCTCCCCGTGGGACCCACCTGGCTGTTGGCCAACTGCCACAAAGAAGAAGCCACTATCAGGGTCCTCAAGCAGAACATGACCAGGGAGGTGCAGGTGGCGGAACTCCTGGGGAGCAGGAGCCAAGGCTGTAGTTTAGGCAGAAGCAGTCCGCCCATACACAGTGCCCTTCACTTCCTGGTTAGGCACTCCAGCTACCTGGTAAAGCAGCCACCTTGCCCACGGCTAAGGTAAGAAAAGCTTCAATGACTTGCCAAGGTTCAACAGGGCCAGTGACAAAGTCAGAAGCTGGGTTTCTTTCCAACGAATTGGGCTGTCAGGCATAGGGGTAAAGGGCAGACAATATGGTAAGGAAGTAGACAGGAGGGGTAGTTCTATGGACTCATGCTAACATAGGGTCTTCCGATCCTGGGCCGGGGGTCCAGAGAGGGATGGGCCTCCAGGAACCAGATGGTGTCCCGAGGGCAGCTTACCTCCTTGAACTGTGTGAGGGAACGCTCAGGTCCAAACACAAAACTCAAGGGCAGAGTTTGGCGAAGGCAGGTGGAGCGTCCCGGAGAGCTATGGATGTGGGCAGCTACTCGGTGCAGCGCTGGGCTCTGGGGCATGCCCCCTCTGCGGAGCGCCCCCACCATCTCGTCCTCTAACAACCAGCGGATCTATCGTTAGAGAGCAATGCAGGAGCTGGTAAAGGAGCCTTCCTTTGCCTCATGAAGCATCGCCACACTCCCAGAGTAGAAGATAACAGGCTGAGAGGTAGCTCACTCACGTGAGGGAAAAGCATCAGTTACGGCCCCAGGGGCTACCATGTGTGCACGCACCCACGCAGGGGAGAGGGCCCTCACCTCACTCATTGTTGTCTCGACAGCCAACCTGTGGGGCATGGCCAAGTTAGACAGGCCTGGGTGCCTAAATGAAAGGTTTAGATATTGGTTTCCAGAAAATGAAACTCAGGAGGAATAAGGAACTGTGAATGGGAGATAAGAACGTACCTCTCTTCTTCTGGGGGTGGCAGTGGGGGCCCCAGGCCATCATCTGACCTTAAAGATGATGGCTGCCCTGGGGAGCGTGGGAATGAAACACTGCTCTCAGATGTTGACCTGAACAGGGCAGGAGCAAAAAACAAAGGTTAGTATTGCGTATGGTGGTGCTTGCCTGTAATCCCAGCACTTGGGAGGTTGAGGCAGGAGAATTCATGGCCAGCCTGGGCTATAAATTAAGTTCAAGGCCAGCCTCAACTACATAGTGAGACATTGTTCACAAAAAACAGAAAAAAAAAAAAATCACACATTAGGAAAGAATACCTGGGCCTCCTCCAGGTCTCCTTCGTTCCCAGGTCCCTTAGTTCTCCTAATGATCTCTCTGCTCCCACAAGCCCCCCAGCCCTGCAAGCTGGCTGCCATACCGATAGTGCTGCGGGTCCGAGGTTGGGGGCAGCTCCACCTCCGGGGGTAAGGTCAGCACAAAGACGTCCAGAGTGACACTGAGGTCCCTCAGGGGAACCCGGCCTCCAATCAGAGGGCCCTCTAGACTAGAAAGCACCTGGCCTGTAAAAGGAGGAAATCAGAGATTCCCAGGAAAAGCACAACTCCAAATTTTACATGCTAATGGGTCATACTCCTAGACGAGTGGTGGCGAACCTTCTAGAGCTTTCAACAACAAAGAGCCAGGTGCAGCATGAGTGTCAGAGGTTTGCCACCACTGTGCTGAGTATCGCTCCACTCCTGGATGACTGGAGGAGGTGTACTGGGACATTCTCCTGGGCTTCCTCACTCACCCAAGCAGGTGGGCAGACTGCATACAGGTACTGAGCTATGCTGCCCACGTAGCTGCACGGAACACGTGAGGTGCAGGAAGAGCGGTGGCAGGTCATGCGTGAGGCTCTCAGGCCCAACGGGGGAGTCGCCTCCCAAGATACTAAAGGAATCTTCATCTGGGTTCACAGTGTCTGCGTCTGACAGAGAGGCAGAGTCTAGCCCGGCAGGTGTGAGGTCTGGTTCGCGGCTCTCACGGTATTCCACCTCCAGCTCTGGGTCACTCTCAGTGACCACACAGCCGGCAGATGTGTCTCCTAGCGATGCAGGTACATGGTCAATGGGCAAGGCTAGTGGCAGAGGCACCCGAAGCCTGACCTGTGGTAGCCGCTCCCGCCTCCACCCACTTGCCGACACACCTTCTTCTCCTGCAAGCTCAGCTTCAGAAAACTCTAGGTCACTGACTTTTCTGTCTACTGGATCCCGGGGACCCTCATCCTGGGCAAAAAAAGACAGCATGGCTCTAGCAGGACAAAAGCCATACCCAGGCCTCAGGGAACCAAGATTCAGGAGCACCCAGGCAGGCCAAACAGGACCTCTGGACTCTGGGCTGGAGCACGAGGGACGGAAGGAAGGCGGCACTTACCTCGCGCCTGCTCGATGGAGGGCAGTAGAAGTAGTAGTGGGGATTGGAGGGCACTGTGCGGAAATGGAGGCGACTGATCTCCAGGAACTTCTCCTGTTGTGGGGTTTAAAAGGAGGCCACGAGGTCAGCCAACCCCTGAAGGCACTATCCGCTCCACTAGACCAGGACACACGCACTCAGGGGAGAATGCCGCCCCCTACACAAGTAGCACTCTGCCCTTCCCTGCCCTCACTCAAGCTGCACACCTGGATGAGGCCATGAAGGGTGTCGTGCACCTCTCCTCTGAGCTGGCAGACATCCGTCAGAGAGATCTCCAGGCCAGGGTCTGGATTGCCAGGGACACGAGTGCTCTGGAACTCAGGCTCACTCAGGTCCTCAGTCTCTATGCTGCGTGGTTGGGTGGGAGCAAGGGGTGCACCAGTATTAAGAACCACCAACTAGGGAGCAGCATTGTTACAGGATGTCAGCACAATGGCCCACGTGTTGAAAGAGACTGGAAGAATCAACCCACTATTCTGGCTCTAACCTCTACATTTCTTAGGGACAGGAAACAGTAAGGGTGATGCCAGTGTTTTGACTTTTGTCCCTAGTGGAGGGTGGGATTGTTCACCATGAAGGGAAAAGGCAGGTAGGGGAGCAAGGTTCGGTGGGAGAATGCATTCTCTTGGACGGGCACCACAAGTGGGGGATCTAGAGCTCCAGGGAGGGTGCTAGGCTGGGTTCTGAGCTAAGCGTGCTCCATATCCCTGCCACTCTTTAATGCTTGTCTCTCCAGGGGCAGCACATTGCATAGGATAGCAGTTATGCCTGCTCGCTTGCCTTGCTCCTTCCCACCAGCACTTTCTTTCAGCGGACTCTGTTAAGCCCTCAGATGAGCTAGGGACTCAGAAGTGAGCAAAATACAGAGTTTAGGGCTCTATAACATACAGATTAGCTGGGGAGAATGTTAACATTGCATAGAGGTCCTCGGAATAAGGTTCTATCTTCCTTTTGCAACTGGGCAGCCCCTAGCCCTGACTAGCTCAACAGACCACCCCAAGGCTAGAGATGGGGGCACTGGGAAGACTACTTCTGGAGGCACACAGGAGAAAGCAGCTGGCGTGGGAAGCAGGAAGCCAGTGACAAAGTTCTGCTGCTTCTGTGATGCACAGCCCTGCACCAGAAGGCCCTTGTTTATAAGGAGTCAGCCTGGGACGGCTCTACCCCCTTTGGTGACTTCTAATATCATTTAAGAACAATCCTAACCTGGACTCAGAAGCCAGGACAGCTCGTTCCCGAGGCTCCAGGCCCTCCTCTATGCTGCTGCTGAAGAGCCCAGGGCTGAGAGGACCAGGGCTTGGGGGTACATGTGGCAAACCCCAAGTGTAGCCACACAGTGCAAGCAAAAAAGGGGTGATGTCTACTTCTTGTAGTAGCTCCTCACAGGCGTCTACTGCTGTTAGTAAATCCTGGCAGGTCACACTCTGAGCTTGCTGCAAGGTCCGGAACAGTCCTAGTAGAACAGCCCATAAGCATCGGTTTTAAGGCAGTTGTTCTTGTCCCACCTCTACCCTCACGCGGCCTTCCTGCTTACCGCGAACATAGCACCGCTGGGCATGCTCCTGCAGCAGGGCACAGTGTGTGGCTGCCTCTTTGTGCCTAGGCTCCATCCAGGCTGAGGACGTGGAGGGATGGTCGAGAAATGGAGTCCTAAGAACGGGAAGGAAAACAATAGCTTGTAGCGAGACCCTGTCTCAAAAAGACCAAAAAAAAAAGAAAACAATAGCTTGGCCAATGCCCCTAGGTGACACCTTAGACTCCCTGGCCACCCGGACTCCAATGAAACATTCATAGATTCTGCTGAAAGTATTCATGACCCAGCAAGTTTGAATGACTTGCTGAGGGAAGCCAATCAAGCAGCTGGCAGGACAAGGCCAAGAAGCTGAGGACATGGCCAAGAAGCTGAGCTCCTGCCACTGACCAATCATTAATCTGTCCATACCTGGAGTGTGCACCTGAGCCTTGGCTGGAGAGAATACAGGTCAACACTGAGGGAACTCACCGGAAGACGAGGTCCCGAGGTGCCTGTGGGGGCTGCATGCCAACCACTTGTTCCCTCAGTGCTTCTAGGGAACAGCTATAGATGTACACAGGACACCGTGTCCGGGGCCCATCTGCACTCTCTGGCTGGGAGGCCTGATGCCCAGGGTAAGGCTGTAAATCCCGGTGGAAGGGCGGGCTCAGCTCTCCTTGATCCTGCACACTGTCTGCGGGAAAGGTGCACTGTGGTCTGCAAGCCCTCTCTTTTGCTTCCCCCCCACCTCCTGCTTAAATGACTCAGTCAGAAGCCTTACTGTGGGCTGGAGTTACACTAAGGATGGGGACTGGGGACTTTGTAGTCTTGACCCCAGTTACCCCCAGATCTTTCAGGCTGGGGGTCCCACTCCACTCCCCAAACTTAGGTTTTGTTTCATCCTGAGAGGGTCCCTCCAGGCCATAGGTAGCCAGATGTTGGACGTCTGAAGAAGAAAAGAGAGACGTGAGTCAGAGCTGTCTGGCGGGCCGTTTCTAGGATTTGTATGCAAAGGGGGGATTTTAGTGGGGTTCGTATCTTGGTGCAGGGTGGCTGTGGGGAAAGTCACAAGGTGATACCTGGGAAGGTGGCTGGGAGAAAAGTCAGAAACACATGCTGGGGGTTCACCAGCCTTGCATAGCAGCGCCACTGCGGGGACTGGGCAGAGACAGGAGGCCTGAGAGCTTCAGGACCTACACTCTGTAAAAGAGAAGCAGAACCAGCAATCTACACAGGCCGATCCAAGCCTTGCTCCCTTCCTCCACCTGAGCTGATGGTCTTAGATACAGCGCGAAAGATCCAGAATCAAGAGGAAAAACGGCCTCTGTCACTGGTGGAAGGTGCTCAGGGTCAGGGAGACAAAGTTGGGCATGGATGTATGGTGGAGGAAGGGCTTGGCCCAGAGTGATGAGGCTCAGGGAGAAGAAGAGGTGCTGACCAGGGCAGGAAGAGCTGAGTCTCCAGTGGCCTGGGCACTGCTGACTGCTTGATCTTTCCAGGCCCTGTGACTTCCCGTGGGTGGTCCCTCTGCACCTACAGGGGAGACAAAGACGGTAGAGCGGGCAGAGGGAGGGAAGTTGGGATGGGGAGGGGAGATCAGAGCTCAGAGACAGAAACTCCCCTGCTGGGGTGGAGCTGGGAAAAACGCTGGGAGCGCACCTGGGTCACAGCAGCTCCGCTGCAGCACCTCGCTCAAGAAGGCAGCCTGGTCAGCGGCAGTCAGTGGGATCTCCCGGTCACTCAACTCCTGCCCCAGGCAGCTGTGCAGCAGGCACAGCACCATGTCGTTGGCGGGACAGGGCCCCTCGGCGAGAGGGACACCCTCTGGCTCTGCCCGACACACACTCTGCTCAGCACCAAGAACCTCCTGCCGCCCAGTGCCCCGGCCCCGCCCTGACCAGCAAAGCCCTTCTTTCAGCCTCCAGCCTCCTCCTGCCCCATCCCTCCCTTGGCCTGCACTGACTCACCTGCTCTCAATACTCAAATATGCCCAGGCTTGGCAGCCCCTTAGGTGCATGGCTAGTGGCTACTAAGTTTACCCACCTCTGGAAAGCAGGAGGAAGAACATCTGCAGCTGCTGGCACTGGGGTAGCAACCCCATCAGGTCAAAACGGAAAGGGATCTCATGGACACAGGAGTCTCCTCCCTGGGCCAGTCCTAGGAGGGAGGAGGAGATACCTGATAGGCCACAGATCGCCTGTCTGGGGCTGCCTTCTCTTCGGTGACTCCGATTCCTGCCCCCTGACCCCCTTCCCCACTGACCGCCTGAGATCCGAGGCTCTGAGGGCAGAGGACCCCACTCCTTGCTCTGGCACAGCTGAATAAGGTATTCAAAGCTCAGCATGGAGCGTATGCAGGCAGCATCCCGCGGGTGGAGCTAGGGAAGCAATGTTGGAAAGCAGGAGTTAACCCCTCCCAGCCCCAGCCTCCAGGTCTCAAGGGAGCCCTGGCAGTCATGGACATTCAGAACACAGGGACTCAGCAGGCCCCAGAAGCCCAGGGGCTGTGGTCTCCAAAGGAGCTACAACCTGGCAAAAGGCAGGGGTATGGTTCTGAGAGCACGCACCGCTTGGGGGATCTCAGAGTACGTCAAGTCCTGCAGGTGCTTCCAGCTTTCGGGGCCAGGTCCCACTCGCCCATACTGTGGCTCCACCCACACTTCAGTGACCAGGTTGAGCTCTGAATCACCCTCCAGGGCTTCCACCTCCACATCATTGTCATCGTCTGTCGAGAAGCTACAGGAAGAAGGGTTCTGAGCCCGCAGGGGAGAAATCCAATTACTCCCACTGCCTTGTAGAGGGGAAGGGACCCTTCCAGGAAGAGGTGGACGTGGAAGCCAGCCCCAAGCCATGCTTAGCCGTTTAGACCCACATCTGCCTGATGGCGCACCTAAAAGGAGCGCTTGCCCTGCCCCAACTTGGGATCCAGATCCTCTTCAGACCCTTCGCCTAAGACAGGGAGAGGTAAGGCTTTGCAGAGAAACGGTTCCCAGAGAGGGCAGAGACTCACCTGTCTTTGGTGGAGGTAGAGTGTGGGGGGAAGAGGATGTACTGGACCACACATGTGTGCTTCTCTCCAGCCCCAGCCTGCCCCAGGGGCTCATTCTGTGGATAAACGGGAGATACTGGCCAAATCCTGACCAGGGCAGAAATCTGACCTGGTTTAACTCTGGCCTTCACAACCCTAGTTCCCTCACTCCATGGTCCAACAACTCTGGCCTCAGACCTTGGTCCTCTGGCCATGTGATTCTTGGGAAGCGAAGTTTATAGCAGTTCCCACCCAGTTCAGAGTGTCTTTGCAGTTGACAGCCTTCGGGGAAAGGTGTCATGAGGGGTGGCACACACCTGAATTGGAAGCTCCAGGACCATGTTGATGATTCCTTCCCCACTACAGGCGAAGTGAAACCCTTCAGAGAGTCGGACTCTGAACCCCGCACAGACAGGGCAGGCCAGGCCAGGATTAGATGAGGGAAGAAGAGATACTCAGTACAACGCCCCAAGACCCACCCATCTCCAGAAGCCAACTTGGCAGCCTTGTCCACAGGGGCCCCTGCTCACAGTGGCAGTCCTTCGAGGCAAAAGGTCCAAGGAGGCCCAGAGGCCAAAAAAAGTGGGGGTAAGGGGTTGGCAGCAGCACAGCAGCCCTGTTTTAGATGCTGGGGCTCACAGAAGGGAAGTGTCTGGTTAAGGCTTTTTGCCAGTACCCAAACCCAAAGCCCACACTCACTCTAATCCCTGCCCCAGGAGCCTGGCAGGCTCAGTGACGTACTCAGTGAGGACAGAGAGGAGCTGGGCAATGGCGCTGAGAGGCAGTGCAGGGGCCAGGCCTGACGGAACACTCCAGAGCCAGCGCTGATGATAAAGGTAGCGTGACAGTGATGCCAGGCTAGATGAAGCTGAGCGGCCTGACACCAAGGGCAGTGGCCCTGGAGGGTCCAGTGTCAGTAAGAAGGGTGCCCGGTAGTCCAGGGGTAGCTTCTCATACCTGGGAAATCAGGCAGGCAACTCCGAGTCAATCTCTCCTCATATTCCTCCCTCATGTTCCAGGCTCCCAACCCTCTACACAAACCTGATGAGAAGCTTGTCCAGTGGCTTATGGAGCACCACAAGGCAGGGCCGGTCAGACAGGGCCTGCTGTGGCCCCAACATGGGGGGTGACTTGGAGGGAGAACTGCCCCCACCGACACCTCCCAGCCCTTTGCGTTTCACCTTGGGTGTCGGCTCCTTGCTTTGTACCCGGTGGGGGAAACGAAGGCGCAGGATCTCCTCCTGCAAGTCTGCTACAATCTGCGGGAAAACATGGCCAGATCCCCTAACTCTCATCTCCTACAGGTCCAGAAGGGGCCCACAGACAAGACGAGAGAACCTTTACTCCAAGCCTTACTTGGTCTGAGGGTGCCTCTCCCTTCCCTTCTAGACCTGGCCCTTTGGGGACTAGAGAAGTGGGGCTCGTCTATCTCCAAGGTCTCCTCTGTCTGGGAGTCAGTGAGGGCCCGGCTCACCTTGTGTCGGGCCTGTGCTGGTGTGCCGATGGGAAAACCCAGGCGAAGAACCATGCATGGGGCCTTGGAAATGATGCGGACCATGTAGAAGGAGGAGGGGGGCTGGTCTGGGGCACTGGGGAGAAACAGAAGGAGTGAGCAGCCCTAGGCTGGAAGTAAATGGGTTTAGGCAGAAGTAAGGGTGAGATCTAAGGATACAGGAGATGTGGGATGAGGTGACAGGGGAAGAGAGAGGAGACACCACTCTGCCCACCTGGAGAGTAGCTTGACGTAAGAATAGCCCTCGACCAGCACAAAGCTGCTCCAATCCCGAAGCAGAGAGGTCAGCGAAGAGTGTGAGATCCTGCACTGGATTGTGCTGTAGCGTCCATTGCTGCCTGGGGTGTGCAAGTGCTTGGGGATTGGTCTAGAAAGAGGGGTGTTACATGAGATCGGACCTCCCAGCCCCAATCCTGGGGACAGTATAGACTGCTACTTCTTTCTTCTAGGTCTGCCTAAAGTTATAGAGACTGATAAACAGGAAGACTTGACAGTAGTTGGTACCCTTCCCATCATTCCTTACCTCGACTCCCACTCCTCTACCCCAATTCTGGCCCCAGCCCTGAGGGTACCCACGTATCATGCTCCAGGATTAGTACTAGGCGATGCATGTGCAGCCAACGCTGCCATGAGTTGGCATCCATGGACAGAACTGGCTTCCAGTAGGCAGCAAACTGGGCATGAGATGAGTCAGAACCACTGTGCTGAAGAGAGAGCACCTGGGGACAGAACGGACGGCGTTAGGACACATAAGAGCTTTCATGGGAAACCAAGGTACAACCTCTGCACAGCAAGCAGAGCTACAGCAGACTCAGGTCAGGGGCTCAGAAAAAGTGATGGTTTAAGGCTAAAGGGTACTGCTCAGTCTAGAACAGAGGCAAAATATGCCTTCCAACAAGGCTGGATTAAAATGACTGGGCTGGGAACAAAGTGTGTGGCCCTTGAAAGCTGAATCAAGTACAAGCGTAGACCCTGTCTAGATTATGTCGCTGACTCTGGGGCAATGTTGCTAAGGGAAGACTTCACAGAGAGGCCAGTGCACACTTGTGTAGCCACATGTCCCAAGGTGCTGGACTGCCAGTTGGGGACTGAGTGTGAGGAGCACACAGGACAAGCTATGGTCTTCAGGGACACAATTCATGGTGACTGGGGGTGTCTGGAAACAGATGATGGTAGTTGGGAGAGGCCAGAGAATGCCACATGGAGATGGGGTGAAGGGCTTTCAGACTGCTGGGATATCACCACCTAGCCACCCTGCAAGAGGTCAGACGCCTGCGGTCGTTTAAAGACAGCCTTTCTTTTCGATCCTTCTCTGCTCCAGGGCCTTAGGAGGCAGAGAAATGCTTTCAAGGATGAAGCTGAGGCTTCTGGCTTAGGTGCCTCTGACTTGGGAAAGAAGGTTCTGGGCTCCAGGTGCTGCAGGAGCTGAGCTCAGTCTTGGAGGGCATCAGTGCCACTCACCGGGGTGGTGGAGCCGGGCGGGATGTAGAAGAGCGGCACACCACTCTTGGTGCTGTCTGGAAGCGTGAAATGCTCTGGTACTGAGGAGAACGACTGAAGATGGGCTAACATCTGGTCCGTCTGGTTAATGCTGTAGAACGAGGTCAAACCTAAACCATGGCTTGGGTACAGTGGAGGGAATCCCAGGGGACCAAGGAAGCATGGACACAGCTTGGTGCTCTGGAGCACTTCACAAAGCTGTCCCTCCACAAACAAAAAGGGCATCATTCACCATGGGGTTGCCTCACATACCTCTGCAGTGTGTTCCAAAAACGGCGGATAACATGGGTACGATATAAGGAGCGAATGGGTTGCCTCAGTGCACAAGACACATCATGCAAAATGTCATAGCCACCTTCCATTGTTACTTCCACCCGTGTTCCTCGAGGGCCCTCAGGCTCCAGGGGCCAGGGTGCCACAGCCACGTACTCAATGCGCATGTTGTGTTTCCACAGCAGCACCAGCTTCACTTCTAGCTGGGAACCTCCTTCAGGGAAAGCAGGAAGGCCAGTGAGTGAAGGCAGAGGACTCCAGGCCTATGACTGAGTCTTATCTACCCACCCCCATGGAACTTAAGGCTGGGCAGAGGCACTAAGTAAGGTTCTAGAGGTTTCAGCCCCAGGGCCCGACAATTGCAGAAATTCATGGAGTACTCAGAAAACAAAGCCAAGTTAAGGAAGTCACACTCCCCTCAGCTACTTCACCATAGGCAACAGGATGAAAGTGGAAAAGTACACTGTAGAACTAAGCCCTGAAGGCAACTAAAAGCCATCAAACCAAGCCTCTCGTGGTGATACTATTGTGCAATGCCCAGGTATCCTCTGTGTTGTTCAGCAGCGATCTGTCCACACACTTCTCAGAGACCTTTGACACACAAGTGGGGCCTAGAGATAGTTACCTTTGGCCAGCGTGACCTCTCGGATACTGTAGCCCTCTCTCAGCCGGACAGACACGGTGCTGACTAAGTCAGCTGGCACCTCCTTCTCAGTGTGCTTCTTTCGGCGCAAGGCTAAGGCAGGGTTGCTGCTTGCAGAGACCAGATGCTCATTAAACAGGCGGTGCTGGGAGCCTGGAGGACATATTTGTTTATTTATTTTTCTGCTTTGAGGCAGTGTCTCATTATGTAGTCCAGGCTTGAACTTGTAGTGATCCTCCTGTCGCAGACTCCCAAGTGCTGGGATGACAGGTATGCACCACCCCTTGGCAGAAGGGCACATTCAGAGAGGAAGAGCCTATGTTGAAATCACTGTGAGAGAACAGTGTCCATGCAGTCAGCCTCAGTTAGATTTTCAGTCCTCCCAAAGCCCAGCCTGTGTAATTTCTGGACCCGTTCATAGTCCCCTCCCCACCCGCTGCCTCTCACCGCAGTAATATTCAGGGTTCAGGGCTTCCCCGCTGCGCAGGAAGGAGTAGAGCAGAAAGGCCCGGTGGTAGACAGTCAGACCCAGGCTGCCCGGCTCAGGCTCAGGACAAGTGGACAGGTAGGAGCCAAATGTTGCCATTGCGATAAACTTCATCAGTTCCACATTGGGCACATGGCCGAAACTGCAGTCGTAGGAGTAAACTCCTCCCACCTGGAGAATGTGAGTGAGTGCCTCACCAGAAGCACAGGAGAAGAAGAACAGCAACGAGACAGGATGGGGTGGCTGCTCCCAGGCCCTGGAGAACCATTCTCCAGGAAGAGACCACTGCTTGCTTGGCGCCTGTCCCTCCTTGAGCCCGTCTATCTGAAGCCCATGCCATCAAGCACATCACCTTCTGCCCTCTTCCTTAGTATCACATATGCTCCTCTATGTGAAATGTGTGGCAACTGAAGCGCTGGCTTCCTGCCATCCTCCTGAGAGACTTCAGTTCATCTCTAACAAGGAGCTTTCCAAACCTGAGGGCGCAAATGTAACTCCTGAAGGTTCTGTTAAAATGCAGAGGTCTGGAGTGGGGACTGAGCGTCTGTACTGCAAATGGGCTTTCTGGTGATTCCAATCCTAAGGCTGGAGGTCAACGGCTGGCAAATTACATACAACCCAAAGACCAAATCTAGCACATCACCTATTTTTGTCAGTAAATTTTGAGAACACAGCCTCACCCATGCGCCTTACATTGGTCTAGGGCTTTCACGTTGCCATACCACAGAAGAGCCAAGTAGCTGTAACAGATGAGGAGCATATAAAGCTTCAACACGTACTAGCTGGCCTCTGCAGAACATGCCTGTAGATCGCTCTGGATGACCTATTCCCTGGCCACTCAGCTTATTTATTTATTTATTTATTTATTTATTTATTTAGTTCTTTGGAGACAATGTCTCACTACATAGTTCGGGCTGGCCTTGAACTTACTATGTAGCCCAGGTTGGCCTGCAGTTCACAAGGATCCTCCTGCCATAGCCTCCGAAGTATTGGGATTACAGGCGTGTGCCATCACACCCAGCCCACTCAGCTCTTAACCTTTACCACTAACCTACATGGTTGCTACATACTGGTCCTCAGTGTTACTTAGAAAGAACTCACCCTTGCAATCCTTAATTGCCACATCCCACAAGCCCTGTAGCTCCTTTCCACCTATTCCTAACACTCCCTGTGAGGGAGCGTCTGCCAGGCCTGCAGGCCCTGATCGCCATGTGTATCAGTACTACCCTAACCCTTTCTAAACTCACCTCTGGACCTTACACTCAAGCAACTTCATAAACCTTGCTCTTAAACTCCTGGCCCCTTTCACTTTTTTCTGCTCCTACTTCAAAAGCCCAAGTAAGACCACAATCTCTTTGCTTGCTCAACCCAGGGTGGCTAAATGCAGAGCATACAGCTATGTCGGCTGACACCATGTCAGTACATGACAGTCTGTCCAGCTGCTCCTTTGGCTGCCCCTTCTTCCCAGTGCTGGCCTCCTTTCCTGATGGCACCTGCCATATGTTACTTCATAGGGGACCCAGAGTGCTCAGCAGAACTGATCTACCCCTTGACTTCTATCCTTCGTCTCAAAGAAAGAAACAACACTTGCCTGTTCTCAAAGAACCCTTCAAAGCATCTCTAGAGCTGATGCCTGCTGTCAAGTGTTGGCCTGTCCTGCACCAGGCTTCCTTCTGTTTCCTTACTGTCCAACCCTTCTTCACTATGGCCCCTCAGAATCATGCTTAAGCCTCTAGCTTAAAAAATCAAACCAAACGGCACAAACACCCCCCTTCCCCCCATACTTCCCTTCAGCTACCATTCTCCCTCTCATTCCCCACTTAATCTGAATAGCCAAATTTCTTGTGTCAACACTTACCTCTACTTCCTCCTCTTCTACCCACTCACCAATCCACATCAATCATTCTTCCCCTACCTCTTCACTGAAATGGCTCTGAAAAAGATCCCTGTGGCCTCCTAATCACCAAACCCAAAAGGTACTTTTCATTCCTTATCCTGTTTGATCTTTCTGCTGTGTCTTGCCATGTTAGCGACTCCTTTTTCCAAACCCCTGACTTCTGATATTAGACTCTTTCCTGGTAGGGCCCTCTTCCTATGAGAGACCTTTAAACATTGGTCTTCCCCAAGGCTCTTCAGGGACCCCTTCTCAATTACCATCTGTAGCCTGACAAATCTTAAATCTCTCTCAACTACTGTTGTCTTCTGAGTCCCCTATCCAAATGAAATGATTACAAACAGACATTTATTACATAATTCTACACTATGCCCTGCACCCTAAATGCGTTATCTGCACCCAGTAAGGCAGGTACTCTTAGAATCTCCATTTACAATGAATCCGACTGTTATGGTTGATACATTGTGTCAACTTGGGGAATCTGGAGGTTCAATTGAGTGATTCAGCAGGAAGCTGGGGGTGCTTCCTTTGTAAACATCCTGAGCCTGTGGAAGAGGAGGGCACGGAGATTGTGTAAGAGGTTCACCACCCCTGGGTGGGGTAGGTTGTTTACAATGTAGGGGAGAAAAGGAGGCTGCTTGCAGCCATTCCGCCCTTTTGCTCTGGTGGTTTTTGCTGTGCTCTGCTGCCCTGAACAGTTTGCCCTCTGCCTTGTGCCACTCTGCCTTTGAACCAGCCAAGTATGGACTGAAACCTCCACAAACTGTAAGCTAAATAAACCTTTCCTTCCTTCATTTTGGGCATTGGGTATTTTGTCTCAGCAACGAGAGAAAAGTAACCAAGACACCGACCTATCAGTACAACATGCCCCATGTCACAATGGTAATAAGGAGTTGGGATTCACCCCGGGCACGACTAATTCCAAAGTATGATCTTAACTGCTCTATTATGTGAAACCGCAGGTACCCCAAACACAATGTCCACAAACCTGAATTCACCATCCTGTCCTTCTACTCCAACTGCTTCTCTTTCTGTTTGCTCTGCCTGCTACCCACTTATTACTGAAATCAGAAGCTTGGACTCATCCTTAACTTCTTTTCCCCTCACGTGCTCACATGCTCCCATCCTGCTGATCACAAGCCTCAATTCCTTAATGCAGTACAACCAGCTCTTCACACTTCAGTATGGCTACCTTTCCAGGCTCACTTCCACAGCTGCTGCCTCCTTCCTATAGACCATGAGCCAGTTTAGCTGCGGGTCCCTGAATACACTCTCCCTCCTCTTTGCTTCGCTAGTTTGAGCTGGGTTTTCTGACTCTTTCAACCAAAACAATAACTTAAAGAATGGTGTACATGGGACAGACCAGATCTGACTCAGGTTTCAAATTCCTTTCTTCTTCCTGTAACATGTCTCCAATCCTAAGGCAAGGTGACAAAGATAAGGGTTCTGTCTTACCACTACCTGCCTCTAAGCATGGTACTTTTCCCCTAGGTAATTATGTCACCAGCTTCACTTGAGAAATCCTGCCCACAAGAAAGTAAGTGGCCACACCTGGCTTTGTGAGACACTTCAGTTCCCCTCCTTCCTATGAAGTCCTCACCTGCACAAAGGAACAAGCCACAGTGCCACTGCGAAGCTGGTTCAGCAGCGTCTCACAAACAGCAACATCAGGAACACTGGTTACTCCATCTGTGATAACAATGACCCCTGAAGCAGGGAACAAAAGACCCAGACTGAAGACAATGGCCAGACCAAGGTCACAGGGAGGCAACCAGCTGACGAGGCCTTGGAGACTTCAGCATCCACACACCGTTGCGTTTCATAAACCTCGAACACCTTTCCTTTGCCCTCGCCTTCCTGTTTGTTCCTTTTTGTGGTACTGGGGGCTGAACCCAGAGGCTCCCACATATCCGGCAAGTGCTTTATCACCAAGCTATATCCCCAGCCTTTTGGCTTTTAAACACTTTTGAGACAAAGTTTCCTAAGTTGTCTAGGCTGGCCTTGAACTTGCGATCTTCCTGCCTCAGCCTTTGAAGTAGCTGAGACTACAGGCGTGTGCCATCATGCCCAGCTGGCTGCTTCCTCTTGATGTGAGATGTATCTCTAGGTGATATCCTTGGAGCTCCACTCCTTCCTTTAGGTTAGAAGAGCTGAGATATATACTAGCCCACACCTGCACTTGGGAAAGAAGGAAAGATCCCCTTCCCAGGGCCCACTGTTCTGGGGGAACCTCTATTTTTGCCAGTATCATCCCCAATCGTCCTAGATCCATTTCCCCATTTCCTAAAATATTCATTTTACTAACCTGCACTAGAGTTTGAGGGAAGTAACTGCAGCGCCAAGATGCCCTGACGAATCATACTGACCAGCCCAAGATCAGCTGTTACCATGGAGACTCCCACCTTCCGGCCCAGGGGTTCCCCTGAGTCTGGAGACTGGTCTTCTGCCTGGTTCCAATTTACAAAAAAGATAGAATGGGAGAAATGGCATTGTTCCTACAGCAACTGTCCAGAGCAAAACCATAATTCATATTTTCTTCTCCTTGCACATGCTAGGCTCATGCTCTACCTTTGAGTTACACCCCTAACCCCAAAACCAGAACATGCAGCCCCACACTGCCCAGGGCCAGGCATGCCAACTTCTATGAGGGTCCCAACTCTCCTACTCTGCAGCTGGGTTCTGTGTGAACCTTGGGTGGAAAGGGAACCAGCCCCAGACAAAGCATCAGGGTATGCAAAGCCTGGAGTTCCCCACTTTTTGCCAAGAAGGGTCCTTTCCTGTATTTCCCATCACTGACCACATGGTCTCTGTGAGGAAGTGTACAGGGACAGGCACATGGGACAGGCACATGGGACGGGGTAGAGGACTGTGACGGGGAAAGAAGGGTGAAGCTCTGAGTGCCACCAGAAAGGCTCCTAGGCCTGTGTGCACGGGACAGGAGCCTGTGCTAAGAGATTGAGATGCTAGTAGAGGGACTAAAGTCCCCAACCATTATGAAATAATTTATGATCAATCAAATGACATACCAGCCATCAGGCACACAGAATTGCCATTTGTCTGGCCAAGATCATGGGACAGTGTATTCCAGTGAACCTAAACAGTTTTAACCCTGACTGACTGACTAGAGATCAAAGCCACCCGTGATCATTTTCTCAGACCCATGGCAGCAGACGACCCGGGGTGAAAAAACACAAGCAAATGGCCTCCCTGTTTTCTCTCGGCAGGAATCTTCGGGGAGCGCATCTGAGTCACTGTCCTCCAGCAGGGGCCTGACCACCAGTGTTCACCAGCATACCTGTCCCTGGCTCACTTTGCCCCTGGTTCCTGGCTTGTTCTGCCCTCTGCCCCTCTCTAGTCGCTTATTCCTCTCTCTGACCTCCACCCACAGCTGCCCTCTTTCTGAGTGGCTTCTGTCTGCTTTCTCCCCCACATACTTGGTTCTGGGGGTCATACTGCTGCTGCAGCATGGTGGCCACCTTATCCTCAAAGAGGCAGAGCTGCTCATACACCTGGTGCAGAAATGCCTCCCGCTGGGAAGGGTCCAAAAGGCAGCCTTGTACCAGCACCTGAGAAAAGGAAGAGAAAGGCCGAGATGGGACAGTCAGGGCAGCACTGGACACTGCATCTCTGCTTTCTCCAGGTACACTGTGGTCCAGCACAGGGCCCTAGCCATTAGCCACTGTAACCCTGGGTCATAGCTTTCCTTTGCGTATGGCCTCTACCTTGGGCTTCCCCAACCTCCCACATGGGAGTGCTGTAAGACTTTCAGTTCCTCTGGGGAGGCCACCTGTAAATCGTCCTAGCTCAACTTGGCAAGGCTCTTTTTATTGTAACTCACACTTTTTTATTCTTCTTGATTTCTAGTATGGTACACACAGAAGCTATTGTAGGTCTTTTCCTTTTTTTAAAAAGCTCAACAGCCTCCCCTTATTCCCCCAGTGAACGCTCCCTGCTTCTCCTTACCCTCAGCCGGCGACCTGGCCGGTGGCTCGGGGCAAAAGCCTGTAACCCTAGCACTCAGGAGGCTGAGCCAGAAGCATCCCTGTGAGTACAAGGCCAGCCTGGGCTACACAGAAAGTCCAAGGCCAGCCTGCACCACACGGTGCAAAACAAACCAACCTCCAGCTGACCCTACCAGGAGGCAGGGTGTACTACCCTCCCTTCTCTGAAAATCACCCTCTAACCTCTGAAGAAAGGGTTTTCTTCTCCTCTTCCCCCCACGGCCAGTCTCTCCACCGTATCTCAAACCTTTAGTCCCTCTACTACCATCTCAATCTCCTGGCACAGGCTCCTGTCCCGTGAACACAGGCCTAGCAGCCTTTCTGGTGGCACTCAGAGCTTCACCCCTCTTTCCCCGTCACAGTCCTCTACCCCGTCCCATGTGCCCGCTTTTCTCCCTGACCCCGCCCTCCTTCAGAATGGCTTCTTCATTCTCTATCAGGTTACTGTCCGCTCTGTCAGCATGGGAGAGGACAAATGGGAAACCAGAAGTCACAGAACTGGAGCTACAGAAAGATGTGAAAAATGCTCGTCTCTGTACTGTTTAGCAGAGTAAAATGTGGTACAATCCAACCTGCTAAAGAAGTTGGCTAAATACATGGAGATGAACTAGGATAAAATATTAAGTTGTCATTAAAAATCACAAAGCAGTATTTTGCAGCAGGTGATAATGCCTACATGATTAAAAAGGACACGAGGCTGCGCTCTGGGATGCACCTAATGGTTCTTCTCGCTGCATGAAGGGAGAATGACAAGGGTGAGCGACACATGCTCACTAGACTATAAGGAAATCCCATAAAATGTCCACAGTAGTTTCTTGGGAGTGTTAAATTATGGGTGAGTTTTGTTTTTTATTCATTTTCCTTATTTATTTTTCAATGCTGAGGACTCAACCCAGAGCCTGCACCATGACCTACATCTCCAGCTCTTTTTATTTTTATTTAAGAAAGGGTCTCATTAAGTCACTACATTGCCCAGATGGGGCTTAAATTTGTGACCTTCCTGCATCAGCCTCTCAAAGTGCTGAGATTATAACTGTGCAACACCACACCAGGCCTTTTCTTTGTATTTCAGTGTTGCTTTCAGGGAAAATGTATTACAAATGAAATTTAATTTTTTTCTTTTTAGAGCAATACATCTTTTTTATTTTCTTAAATTTTACTAGTACATGTTTGCAGTACATAATGATTATGTTCTTCATGGGGGAGTTGGCAGGACACATCTTGAAGGACTACAGGAATGTGTGGGGCCAACTCAGGGCTGACAAATCACCTTGGGCTAACCTGCGGAAACCTCTCCCTCCCTTCCAGGGGCTGTCCAAGTGCAGGCCTCCGCGTCTCTCTGTGGTGCAACAATCTGCCTGCTCTCCCCGCATCCAGACTTTGTCTCCCAACTGGCCACAAATAAGCATGCTCCTCCTTATATACAAACCGCATCTTGTTACTGTCCACTCAAGACTTTGGGTGCTGCGCTACTATGTATGGTTTTTAACACATGACAGTAGGGCAGCACTGGTTTTAACAGCTAACATTTTGCACGTCTTCTAAGTATTTGACAGGTATTAATTCAATCACCATATAATACAGGTACTATTAATACCCAATTTAAAAAAAAGGATCCAGGTGTACAGGGCAAGATTCAAGTAAGTTGTAGAAGGGCACACAGCCAATACGTGGCACACTTGCCTAAGGGCGCACTGCCAGGAGGCAGACGCCGGCAAAGATCCAGGGCTATCAACTGCCATGCTGAACTCCTCTATAAAATAAAGGCCAAACTTCTGGCATGACTTTTAGCCTTCTGTGACTGCCCCCGACTTAGGCCTCCAGTCTCCTCTTCAGTACTGTCTTCCCATATTCACACTTTATTCTCTTAAAACTGAGTAACATGCACCATCCTAAAATACCTGTCATTGAGACACAGGCTTTTGCTGGCACCTCTGTTGAGAAAGGCCATTTACTCTTCATTGGGTGGTTAACCTCAATTCTTTCTTCATGACTCAGGTCAAATGCTGCTTCATCTAACACTACTCTGTTGCTGTCCAGGCCTGGCTGGATGTTTCCTCTTGGTGTTTCCACAGCACTCAAGTCAAATTCATCAGTGCTCTTATCACATTCAACTGAAATTACCTCCTTTAATATCAGCCTCCTGCTTTAAACTCTCAACCTCTCCCATCAGGATGGGATGAGGTCTGACTCATCTGTGTCTCTGGGACCTACCTGGCCCTGACATAGATCAAGCTTCAGTCAGTGATTGCCAAGTGGAACGAAGTTTTGGGTGATTATGTAACACCCAGGCTCTCCCCACCTTGCTTCTCGGGGCCTGCAGAGCCTGGCTTATCTGGAGATGTGGCTCCCAACCACCAGGCAAACAGCTGCAGTAGAAGAGCACGTTAAACTCAGGCAGAAGGCTGGCAGTCCCTGCCCTGGCACCTGCTGTGCACCAACTGTAGTGTTTCACACCTTCAGCCGCTACTCCTGACATCTACCTCTCAAGAAAACATGATGGCTAGGGTGACAGCATAGCCATCAAGGGTAACTTCAGGGCAAGCCCTTACCAATGAGTACAAGGTGGTAACAAGTAAATGAGTGGAAACTGGGCCAAGGCTTATCTAAGCCCAAAACAGATATTCCAGTCACACACTTGGCCATTACCCAAAAGGAGTGTCTTGTGAGAGGCTGCCTGGGTGGTGGATAAGCCCTGCAATTATCTACATGGTCTGCATTCCACCCAACAGTTCCCAGGACCCTAAGGGGAAAAGACCTATCTCTGTCGTATAAAGGAACTACGTTTTAGCTATATAATATTTCAAAATCACAAAACCTTTCCAAAGGATCTGCTCCTGGGGTTGTGCCAGGTGTCAGCATACCGGAAACCATCTGTTAGAACTAAAGGAGGCGGGGAGGGAAAGGAGGAAATGGACATCCAGGAGCCAGAACCAAAGAGATCCACAGGAGGGGTGAAAAGGCATTTCTTCAGTCAGTGTCAAATGACCTGGAGTACATGGGGAGGTTCCTTGGCATCAGAGGAACGGGGTCTTTCTAAGGGGAAAGGGGCTCATGGGAACAACTAGGAAACAGCTCCAAGGAGCGAGCAGAGCTAGGGACTCAGGAATGGAAAGAGTGACAAGAACAGGGCTGGCTGGTAGACTGTGAGAAATTTCCAGGTAGGCCCCATCTTTTTAGCTGGCCTCAGCATTTTTTTTTTTTTTTTTTTTTTTTGAGACAGGGTCTTGCTATATAGCCCAGTCTGGTTTTGAAGTCAAGGTGATCCTCCTGCCTCAGCCTCCTGAGTGCTGGGATTGCAGGTGTGCACCCCGTGCCTAGCTGCCTCAGCCACACTGAATGAAGAGGAACTGTCTTGGGCTGCATATATAATATATGACACAGTTACTGTAGACAAGTAATGAAGCTTCTCTTTTTTTATATTTGTTATTATACCATTTTTTAAAAAGAGGGCAAGCAGCCTGCGAGCTGAAGGCTGGACATGCCTGAAAGGGTACAACCTTGTAGAGAGACACTACCTGGTGGGATTGGAGGCCAATAATGGAGGAGTAGGCCTGGATAGTCACGTAGATCTCAGGCTGGAAGCTGATGCAAGAGCCAGGAACCCGGAAGGGCCGAAGCAGCCCACCTAGGCAGCGGGACAGTGCATGGAAAACTTCATCAAACAAGATCTCCCCCGTGGAATCATCCTGAAGGCAAGAGAGGGAATGAGTTCGCAAAGGTGTCCAAAGGCAGTCCCTTAAGGAAAGGGCCCAAACGAGCAACTTTCACAGGTCAGCACGAGCCTTATCTTATGACTGATTACACGGTCAAATACACCGCCACACACAGAACGCGACTCTCCCTATATGCCCGCCACTCCTTCGAAAGCCTGTCTTCTTCCCACAGTGGGAGCCCGGGATCTGTTTGCACTTTTCCTAGACCTTGCTCTCTGCTTTTCACTCCCCACCCCACTCTGTGACCCAACAGACCAACCGCTTACCACGATGCTAGTAGATGGACTCAGGTCTAGCTCAATGACAAATCGATACTGCCAGGCCAGGAAGGTGACCCGTGTGGAAGGTACGAGGAGGAACGGCCTCGGGACCACTGGTTCATCTGGCTGCCACCCAGGAGGCAGCACGCTAAGCACTTCCAACTCCTGCTCAGACTGAAGCTGACAATTAAGACGGAGAAAAACGGAAAGCTCAGGTACGGGCCACTTTCTTTCCTGAGTCAGTTGGCCACTTAGTAGCTAGGAGGTTGTATAAAAGACACTTGACCTCTCTAAGCCTCTAACGCCCTCATCTGTAAAATGCAAACAATGCCAATACCAACCTAAAGCGCTGCTGTGTAGATCAAGAGAAGCCATGCGGATGGAGGTGTGCCTGGGACCTGTGCTCTACACCGAGTGACCAGCTGCTGTGACCAGCTGCTGGCTCCACCTCCCACAAACCAGCCCCACACTCCTCACCCCATTACCGGGAAAAGGCATTAAACAAAATTCCCTCGGCAAACCATCCCGCGGACAAAGTCACCTGCCGCTTCTCCACTTCGAGCCCATCTCTCCCACCTCTAGGCCTCACCAGTAACTCCTGCGGTGTGGCCTGCACAGTCTGATGCAGGTGATTGAGGAACCAGGCCAGGCGAACATTTCGGGAGATTCGGTAGTCCTTTTTCATTAACAGGAACACCTGCCCAGCTTCCTCCACCTACGGGCAGAGGCATTAATACAGTACGAAACACAAAGCACTGAGCTCCCAGCAGATTCAGCCCCTATGCGAGTGACCTCCCCAGGAGCTCACTCTGAGAGGCAATCAGCAGAAGTGAGGTCTATCCCGGTCACCACACACAGATTCCTAGCCAGTCATTTCTTACGTCTGTTCCCACACCCTTTAGAGACTTCAGTGATACATGACCTTCCCTCGTTGTTTCCACAAATGTTTATAGGAGTTTCCCCTAACAACTAGTACTTTTTTGTGGCAACAGCTTCTCCCTATAAGTTCAGGTTAGCTTTGAACTCACTATGTAGCCCAAACCAGCCTTGAACTCTCAGCAACCCTCCTGCCTCAGCCTCCTGAGTGCTGGGATTATAGGCATGCACTACCACACGCAGCTCAACTAGTAACTCTTGAGAGCAGGGATTATGTTTGTTCTATTTTTTTGTGCCCTTGTACTTGGCAAAGGGACTCAAACATGATACCCAATATGTGATGCCCTACTATGTCATATCTGAGTGCCAGATAGCTCCTTTTAAAAAACAAATTTTTTTTTGGTAGCAACTAGGGATCGAATGCAGGGCTTCACTTGGAGCTACATTCCCAGCCTGTTTTTGAGATGGGGTATCACTAAGTTGTCCAGACAGGGCTTGAATTTGCAATCCTCCTGTCTCAGCCTCTCAAGAGTGCTGGGGTTACATGCATGTGCCACCACGACAGGTCCTCCCAAGTCTTGACCACAGCAGGCATTAAAGAAATCTTCAGAATGAATAGAAAATCTCTAAGTAAACACTCCAAAACCAAACCTCCGTGGGTCACAGTCTCTACTCACTAACCTCTCAGTTGTCACCAGCCTAGTTCCCATCCTGCACTGCCTCATAGGTGGTCACTTCAACAGTGTTCTAACAAGCATTAAATCCCTTGTCCTTCCACTATACAAATCCCCCCAAAGCTTGACTCAGGATCAATGTGATATGCTCCTTTGTCCACACACACAAAACATGGCAGGTGTACTCTGACAGGAAAAAACTTGACACTCTGCCACCAGTGCCAATTCCAGCAGTCCTTTACCAGTCCACTGACTGCTGCCTGATCAGCAGCCTTTTCAGAGCCCTAGCAGAGGTCCTCCTTTTTCCAACGTCGGCAGCCCCAGAAGATAAATTTGCTCACTGTTCCCAGAGGAAATCACATCAACTGGCCTGAGCTTCCCAATGTCTTACTTCCCTTACTCTTGTGCTAGACAAATCACACATTTCTCCTCTGTGGCCTGGACTGGTGAGGGGAAGGACACCAGCTGCAAGGACTGAAGAGAGAGGCAGTAGAGAAATGAACAGAAGTCAATGACTGCCTGTTGAAAAATATGATGTTGAAAAGAAGTAAAAAAAACTGTTCTTCCTAAAGCAAGGAAATATTCACAGAGAAGACACTGAAAAAGCTCCCACAAACAGCAACAAAGGGTCCCTGGAGAGTGCAGACAGCTGAGAGCAATGCCCCAGGATGCAGAAAAATCTCTTCTCCAAGATAAAAGGCAAGCATAAAATAAAGCCAGAAGCAAATACTGGGAGAGGGCAAAGATGGCCCAAAAAAAGAAAAGGAGAAACTCACTTCTATCAAACATCTAAGATATATTCAACAGTCCTCTGTGGAGGTTAAGTGCGAAGATGGCAGATGCATAGCCTGGGCTTGGATCCCAATTCCACCACTCACTAGCTGTAAGATCATGGAAAAGGTACATAGTCTCTTTAAATTTCAGTATCTTCATTTGTAAAATGGAAATAATCCCAATACCAATCTAAAGGGCTGTTATGTGGATCCAGGCAAATCATGCAGATGAAGTGCTCAGCCCAGTGCCTGGTACTTAGTAAAAGCTAACTACTATAGACTATCACCTGGTGCTATACTAGGTCTTTTTTTTTTGGCAGTACTGGGGATTGAACTCAGGGCTGCTTATTCCACTGAGCTACATCCCCAGCCCCTACACTATGTCTTTAAATAGGTAAGTTTATTTAGTCTTTTTTTTTTTGGTGTTTTTTGAGGCAGGGTTTCATCATGCAGTTCAGGCTGACCTTGAGCTCACTTTGTAGTCCAAGCTGGCCTGGAACTTGCAATGATCCTCCTACCTCAGCCTCCGGAGTGCTGGGATTACTGGTGTACACCACCACGCCCAGCAGTTTGTTCAGTCTTTATGGCAAGACATGTAACAGGAAACTCAGGTCCAAAAGAGCCAACTAAGTACTAAATAATAGTTACAGGGATCAGAAATCAAACCAAGGCCTGATGAGCACATCAAATGATAAGCAAAGCTCATTTACTGCAAGTGGCAAATAGCTAAATTGGAGTGTAGTGTTTTATCCATTTCTCTCTTAAGAGCAGGAAAAAACAAGGCAAACTTTATTTAATAGTGATGAAAAGGAACATGGTGGGGTAAGAAGGAGAAAGGGTGCTTTGACAAAACTGGGGAGGTAAAGAAACAATTCAGTGATATGATATGACTCTATTATTTTGTGTGGTCCCTTTCACATCTAAGACTACACTTGAATACTAAATTCTAAATACTAGAATACTAAATTCTACTACGCTGTTTTACATTGTGCTAAAGTAGGCTCTGGCTAAGATTTTAGGTTTATCTTGACAGAAAGGTCAAGCTACTGCAGGGTTTCAGCAAGACAGTAATAGTATGGTCTACATTAAAAAAATATATTTTTCTCTGCTGGCTATGTGATTAGAATAGTCCTCTGAGAATCTGAAGGGATGACAGTGGTCTAGGTCAGAACTACTCAAAGTAGCCATTCTGTGAGCTATTTTGAAACGGATCCCCAGTTAAGACGAGCAGTTGTGCTTCATCACTGAGAAAGCCCTCTAAAGGGGAAAAACAAAAGTCAGCTGGTCTAAATAGTGAGTTTTGCTGGATTTTAAGAGGTCATCAGGATGGAACAGACCAGAACTAAGCAAGCTCTTAAGGATACAATGGAAAACAAAGATATTCATTCCTTGTTCATAAACAACTTACCTTATAATGGAGGACTAAACTATTTTTAGGACTAAACTATTAATCAAATAATTACTCTAATTGTATTACTACAAAATGAGTGACAGTCCAAAGGATAAGAATATGGCTCCACGACAGCAGGTAACAAAAGTAGCTGGGTTAGAAATACTGAAGATTGAGCAGGATTATCAAGTGAGGAGGGAATAGGGTAACCCAGAGGAAGGAGGGTAGGGATGAGCACTGTGCTTTTTAGGTAGTAGGTGCTAAATTTTACTTCCATACGGCTTCCATTTCACTACCACACCCCGGTACTGTGAACGACAGACCGCCTTATCCAAGGCTAAACTGGCACCTAGGATATCGGTTAGTTCTTACAGAATCTGCCTTCTTGAACCACGGAGTATCTGCCTACCTTTCTTATAACATTTTCCTTGATATCTGGTTCTTCAATGCCAACAACTACATTTCCAAAGCCTGGTAGGTTCTCTTCACATTCAAGGTGGACTTTATCAAAGCCAGAAGACTCAACAATTTAAACAGCTCGAATGGTGTTTTGCAAAGCGGGATCTAAGGACTAGTTGCATCAGAATCACTTGAGGTGTTAGTTAAAAATGTGTAATGGTATTGGGTTAAATGACCCTTAGTTATTGCAGGCTGACCAAGCCCCCAAGCGAGTGGATGGCGAAGGCTTAAATAAATGAGACAAATGAAACAATTTCAGGGCTCCAGGAGGGACTAACTCCTGCTCACAGCCACTCTGTAGTGGTCTCCCACACAATGGGTTCCTGGGTACCACCACAGACCAAGTGAAATGAGAGCCACAGACCTTGGGGATCTACATTTTAACAAGCTCCTCAAGTGATTCTTATTATTTAAGAACTCTTGCATTCGTTGTTTTCACAGTGTCCACATTCACACCGAGCTTTAAATCCCTCTGGAGTCTGAAGTACAGTATTCTTGGAGAAGCTAGACAAAGAAGACAAAGTCTGCTTTGAATCTAGAGATTCAAATCTTACCTCTCACTTTTTTATGGAGCTGCTTGCCAATCAGTTGCTTAAATTTTCCAGGCCTCAATTTCTTCATTGATAACGTGGATAAGAATATCTTCAGAGTGATGTTGCAAATGGCATTGTTATTGATGGCAGCAATGCCACAGGAAGGCTATCATTCTTTAGAATATTTATTGAGGCCTACATACCATTTATACCAAGATGAATACACCTTTACCAGGCACTGTGCTGCATACCAGCCAAACCAGAATGCATTAAACACGGTCTCATTAATTTGTTCTCTGAGTTTTGGACCTGCCTATTTAAGGCCTGAATTATTTTTTGCGCTTTCTCTAACCTGTGTGCTGTCTTCTGTTAACAGACCCCCACTAAATAACATAACACACCCCTACCATCTTCCCGAACTATCAGAAGTCTTCCTACCACCACACTTACATCAAAGTACTAAACCTCTAGCCTGGCCTCAAGCTGAACCTTCTCCAGCGTTAACTTTTGCCAGTCCCATCACCACTTAGATAAGAGCACCTACTCTATGTTAGGGCACCTAGGACCAAATGCTGGTTCTGCTGCTTATTAACTATGTGGCTTTGATGCTGACTTAACCTGTGCCTTGGTTTCTTCATTGATGAATAGGGATAATCACAGTGCCTATTTCATAAGGATTTGATGAGTATTAGATAGTAAACTTAAATGTCATTTTCTGAGGGGTCACACCCCTGCAGCCTCTGAATGAAGTAGGTTAAATATCCTGGTTAAACACTCTTAAACATCCTATTCACTTCTTTGCAGCATTTACCATAATTCAATGTCTGTTTATCACAAAGGACCGTGTCTGTCTTAACACCGGCCTGTCGTAACCCTTATGGCTAGCACAATTCTGAGTCTATAGTAGCATTAATAAAATATCTTAAGTATCTGATGTCTACATAATTTTGTAAATCTGAGTGTACCCAATTTTTCTCTCAAGGTTTTTTATGGGGGAGAGGAGGTGGTATTGCAGATTGAACCCAGGGGATATCTATCACTAAACTACATCCAAAGTCCTTTTCTTATTTTTTATTTTGGGACAAGTCTTGTTAAATTGCCCAGGCTGGCCCTGAACTTGGAATCCTCCTGCCTCAGCCTCCTGAGTAGCTGAGACTATAACAAGTATGTGCTACTACTCTCTCCTGGGATCATAACATCCTCTAAAAGCCACTTTTCTATGCTCAGGGACATAACTACGTTCACTTTACCTTGAGATAAATTTTTAGAAATGCAAATCAAAAACAAGTTCAGGCTATAGATGTAGCTCAGTGGTAAAGTACTTGTCTAGCATGGGAAAGATCCTGGGCTTGATCTCTGGCACTGACTCAAAACAAAACAAAACTAGTGAAATTTCTGGCTGCTATCTATTTGTTACTTCCTTATGTGGCCATTAAAAAAAATTGAACATTATGTATGTGGCTTACATCACATTTATGTAGAATAGTATTATTTTATTTTACTCATTTTTGAGATAGCGTCTCTATAGCTCAGGTTGACCTTGAGCTATGTAGCACAGGCTGGTTTAAACTCACAGTGATCCTCTTGCTTCAGCCTCTCAAGGGCTGGGATTACAGGTCTATGCCACGTTGCCCCACTACAACAGTATTATTAAGATCATCTGCCTAAAAGATGTGTTGTAGGGCTGGGGATATAGCTCAGTGGAATAAGCGCCTGCCTAGCAAGCGCAGGGTCCTGAGTTCGATCCCCAGTACCGCCAAAAAAAATAAATAAATAAATAAATAAATAAAAGATGTGTTGTATTTCTGCAGAATACCCTCAGTGTCTTCTCATTTTAACCCACAAGGAAACATATTCCAAGTTTTCCATAGTTTTTCTCAATATTGATATTTCTGAAGCATTGGCTATTCTACCACCCTAGTGAACATGTTTGATGCTTTCAAATAAGGCAGTTTCCTAAAAATGACCATATTCTATGTTGGGTGTCATTATACCAAACCCTAATGAAGTGGACTTGTTCTCCTTCGGTTACTTTATTGGGATTATAAACATTATGGTTAAGAAAACGAAGTTTGTCAGGAGTCTGAGGCCAGGAGATTGAAAATTTGATGCCAGCCTGGATTACATCATACAGGGAGTTCAGGGCCAGCCCGGACTGCATAGTGAGACACTTGCACAAACACACCAACAAACAAATGGAGCCAGATCATTTGCCTGGGTTCCTAGTCCTAATACTTAGTGTCTCTGTATCTTTTTTGTACGTGTGATGTGGGACCCAGGGCTTTCACATTAAGCTATATCCCCAGCCCTTAAAAAAAAAAATTTTATGATGAGGCATGACCTTGAACCATAAGTTGAAGGTCAACCTAGACTACATTTAGTGGAACTGTGTCTTAAAAAACTAAAACAACAACAAAAAAAAGTTAGATGGAAAGAGGATTGGGAAAAAGAGTAGAAGAGAAAATAAAAAGATTAGGATTTATTATATACAATATCAACTATCCAAGCGCAATGTAATTGCCATTGCTGCATACATGTACCAATAAGAATAACAATTTAAAGATACGAATTCAAAGGTTTAGTAAACACTTCAACTAATACGAAGAATAACTTATAGGCATGGCTCGTGTGAATCAAGTGCTAAAGCAGATAAAACACTGCTCAAACTCTATTAACTTGATATTCCTTTCTGATCCAGGACACACTATGTGAACATTAAATTTCTGGAATTACCCTTTTCCCTTTACTCTGAGATATTTACTTGCCAGGCATACAGTAGTCACTTAATAAGTGCTAGTTTTTACTATCATTATTCTTATTCCTGAGAGTGGCAGTTTTTGTTGTTTTTTTTTTTTTTTCCCTCGGTACTGGGGATTGAACTCAGGACCTTGTGCTTGCCAGGCAGGCACTTATTCCACTGAGCTATATCCCCAGCCCTAAAAGTCCTTTTTTTTTTTGCAGTTATTTTTAATTCAGAATTGATACCTTGGTTGATCTATGTCTCAGTTATACTTTAGAATTCTTATTTGAATTTAAACGTTGTATTTCAACTACCATTACTAAGTCCTTTGCTTCAAAATCACCATTTACTTATTTATTTTTGTCTTTTTGAGACAGGGTCTCGCCATGCACCTGAGGCCGGCCTTGAGCTCACTTTGTAGCCCAGGCTGGCCTCGAGCCCACAACGATCCTCCTGCCTCAGTCTCCTGAGTTCTGGGATTACAGGCGTGAGCCACCGACATCACCACTTTAAATATTTATATTCTAGATACTACACATTTGGCATTGTTGCTAATAAAATGTATTGTTATTCTAAAAATAAAGAATTTTTAAAAATTTTGAGATTGCTGTGTAATTTTATTACTCAGTAGCTCTGTGCCTGAGTATTCTTGACTGAAAAATGGGGACAGCAGTGCTCACTTCACAGGTTGAGAGGACGGCTGTCAGTAAAGTGCTTGGCACAGTGTCTGGCATGTAGTAAACGGTAAACAGTCAGGACCGCGGTTGGCCCTGCTCTGTACATCCCTCACTCATCCCACCGGCTAGTATTTTCTTTTATAATATTGTGCGTCTCTATCCAAATCTGAGTTTTTGCTCAGGTCTTCTAACTCCAAAACTCTGCCATTCCCCAACTCAGTATCCACAGGGAAGAAGCCTCTTTGACTTCTCAGTTTTTTTCTCTGTAAAGGAGAATAAATACCATCCCTTTCCTTGCACCAGTGTGAAAGACGCAGTCTATACCAAGTTCCCTGCAGGGGCCTTAGCATTTAACATACGCCCTTTCTGGTAATACACGTGATCTTCACAACACACTACATCTAACAAGTATTTTATAAAAAAGTAAACAGGATCTGGGAAGTTAAAATATGCCCGAGGTTGCACTGACATAAAAAACGACAGCGCCAATATCGAACAGTCTCCCTCCGATTCGAATGTTTTTTCATGAAAACAAAGCTACTTTTCTAAAAGCATGAGCACAACTATATTAATGCATAATGTTTATTGCATTTCAGTATTTGAAGAAATGCAGACACCAGCAAGGTTAGCGTAATGCCGTGTTGTCCAATGAAACTGCAACACGTAATCAAAACACAGGTTTGCTACTACCCCTATTACTAGTCCAAAGGGTGGGCGACACGGGCGAAATTTCAGTAAAAAAAGCTAAGACCTTCTCCTCTAGGCTCCCAAGGAAACTGCAGACCGTGGGGAAAAGTTTCCATGGTCTGGCCTTCGGGGCTGGCCAGTCCCTGCAGAGGCTACGCAGCAGGACGCCACACCTGCCCTTCGGATCCTCCCCCTCGGTCTTGGGGCCCAGCACGGCGCCCGCCCGCCGCTCACCTCCGGCTCCGGGCGCTCCGAGGCCATCATACAGCCCTCCCGCGCCGGCCGGGACCCAAGAGGCCGGTCCACTCCTGACCTCTGACCTGGTTATCTAGGCGCCCGGCAGGAAACGGAAGTCGGTGGGAAGTCCGAGTTCTAAGCGTTCTGATTGGCGGACGCAGCCCTCTCCCTGGCTCCAGGTGACTGAGAAACCGGAAGAGGAATTCGTGGTGGCAGCCTAGGCCGTTGTGATGCAGGTGAGAATCCGCGTAGGCCTGCTGGCAGCTAGTAAACTTCGGTTGTCGGGACCGAGAGTGGGCTTGCTAGGACGAGTGAGGAGTTGCAGAGCCCATAGTTGTTAAAGGAAAGGAAAATGGGAAGAAAGGGGCGAGGTAGCTAGACCGGGAGCAGCGCCGGTGAGAGGTCAAGCCAGGCTGATGGGAGAGGCACAGACTCGGCCAAGTCGAGGCGATGAGGACAGCGCTGACTTGCTTGAGTGTGGAAAGAAGCCAGCTGTCGTCTGAGAAAGCTGAGGTGCAGGCGAAGAAAAGACGGCTCAAGAAAGTGGCGGGCTACCTCAGCCCGAGCTTTACTGTTGGCTGCAGATGTAATTGGGGATCTGCAATTGGAGAGAAGCCCGGGAACAAAAAGCGATTGCGGGCCGCGGAGACGGAAGCTAAGCAGTTTATTATCTGAGAGTGTGGGTGGGAGCCAGGATCAAACCCTGACGGGCAACACTGTAAAGTTTGCAAGACTGTTTTGCGCCATTCTGCTCAGCTTCGCTAAGGGTGAAGAAACAGCAAAGCAAGAGTCCACAGATGATGAGAAGCAAATGCTTTGCAGACGTCCAGCATTTGAAATAGTTTTGTCTGGTGCACAAAAATGCGTGCAGGTTTTCTTGGTTTTGTTTTTCATTTGTCAGTTAGCTTCTTGCACCCGGTACCATCTCAATAAAATATTTATAGATCTGGGCTTATGAAAGAGGCTCAGAAATACAGAAATAAATGAGTGCATGCTAAGTGAGCAAGAAGAACGTTGAAGCATCGAATACTAAGGATAAATGAAGAGCTAAGGGGCCAGGCAGGGACAGTGCTGAGATGGTTTTCGGAAAAAGCTTCATCCATAGGCAGATTTTGCAGAGATTGTATCCTTGACAAGAATAGAATCTACTTGGACATCCTAGCTGTCAAAGACAGAGGAAGACAGTGTGCATGTGCTAGAGAGGTGTTGCGGCGTTAGCCTGGTGGTAATTTCTCAGTGATGAAGAGGAGGCTGTGTCTAACACAGAGAAGAACACAGGAGCTAGGAGGTGGTAAGAGAAGGCATCTGTTAATGGGACTTGAGGTCGGGTGAGCAGGTTGAAAGGTCTGAGGATGATGCAGTCTGTAACCCAAATACCAAAGATAGAAGACAACTTAGCTTGTTAGGGTTCTTGTATAGGTGTGCTATTCACATCTATTTGGGTAACCAACCTGTTCCTCTCGGTGCAGAGGGAGGAGAAGCAGCTTGAGGCATCACTAGATGCACTGCTGAGTCAAGCAGCTGATCTGAAGAACTCACTGGGGAGTTTCATTTATAAGTTGGAGAACGAGTATGACCGGCTGACCTGGTAAGGGTGGCAGGCGCGGGGAGGGGGAGGGGGCCAGGACCAGACCTCCTGATAGAGCTGTACATCTCTACTGATGCAGCTATTTATCTCTTACAGATATCTCTGATTTGGAAAGTGCCAGGTTGCCCAGCATTTGATAAGTGAAGTATATGACTGCCGTGACAGGGAAACAGAGAAATGCCCAGTTTCTCAACCCATGTTGTTCTTAGCTTTTAATTCTTAGCCTTTAACTTTGCTGGCAGGGAGGTCCTACTTTTTGGATCTCTTTATACAAATGTGGCTGAGTCTTAGACCCAACCTATTCTACAGTGGTAGCTACGATTTCTAGGCTAGGAAGGAAGCTTTTAATCAGTTTCTGAGTTTTTAATTGTAACAGTCTATTCATGGTTCCTATTTTGCCATTATTCACTCCATTTGAACTGTGACCTGCCTTTTTTCACACCATCCGTGTCAGAAACTGAAAATATTCCCTATTTCCTAACTCCTTCATCCCTGTTAGCCAATCTAGTTCTTGCTAGGCTAGTCGTAGTGCTCTGAGTCTTAGGGATGAATCTGGGTAGTTTTACCCTGCAGGACCTCCTAGAGGTTAGTTTACATGGAAGGAATAGAACATTCTAACGTCTTCTTACTACCCCCAGGCCCTCTGTCCTGGATAGCTTTGCATTGCTCTCTGGACAGTTGAACACTTTGAACAAGGTCTTAAAGCATGAGAAGACACCACTGTTCCGTAACCAGGTCATTATTCCTCTGGTGTTGTCTCCAGACCGAGATGACGATCTCATGGTAAGAAAAGGGTGCAACTTGGGAAATAAGTTCTTATGTAAAAGTCCTGAGCACGGTTGTTGTTTAGGTATGCTAGAAGTTTTAAATGTAGGGTAATACGTGACCGTAAAAACCAGGGCTACATTTTGGAGGCCTTGGTTTTTGTCCATTTGGAAGCAGGGGAGCCACTCCCAAATAGTTCTGTAAACCCTAAGTCCTTGTGTCACCAAGATAAGGATCCTTCTCTTCCTTTATCTCAAAAAGAGGTCCTTTTGTGACCTTATCTCTTCAGTTTTTGATGAAAATGTCCCAGAGAGAGAGGGGGGAGTTTGATTTTAGGCAAGTTTGAAGTAAGCATGTGGAAAGATAGAAATCACAAATGAGGTGAAGGGCATCTAGGGTACCTTGATGTTGTGTCTTGGGTTGTTTTCCCTGAAAATAAACTGTTTGGATCTTCTTGGAGTGCATAGTACGATTAAATAAAATCTGTGTAACAGCGGCAGACTGAAGGACGAGTGCCTGTGTTCAGTCACGAAGTGGTCCCTGACCATCTGAGAACCAAACCTGACCCTGAGGTTGAAGAGCAGGAGAAGCAGCTGACAACAGATGCTGCCCGAATTGGTGCTGATGCAGCTCAGGTTAGACCCGATCACTGCCCTGTCGCTCCATCCCCATCCCATCATGAGGACTAAGACATTACTATTCCTGTGTAGTACACCTAAGTTGCCTCTAGAAGAGCAAAGGAAGAAACCTCTCCATAATCACTTTTGGCTGAGCTAATCGCTAAACTGTGTGTGTGTGTGTGTGTGTGTGTGTGTGTGTGTGTGTGTATGTACGTGTGTTACAGAAGCAGATCCAGAGCTTGAATAAAATGTGCTCAAACCTTCTGGAGAAAATCAGCAAAGAGGAGCGAGAATCTGAGAGTGGAGGTAGGAAGCAGTTGGTGGCAAAACAGAGGGAGAGGTGTGGAAGACCATTGGAGCACTAATGGTGGTTTGGGTAGCTAATGAAGTAAAGACATAAGAATGAACTGCTTAGGAAAGAGTTTCTATCCATACTGTTCGTCTCTTCTATTTAATATCAGCCCTGGGGCAGGTAGAGAAAATGGACAAAATAAAAAAGAAGAATACAGAGATGGACCTGAGGGTCTTCTGGCTCTTCCTCTGCAATATGAGAAAGTCTGGCTGTTGATGAAGTTAGAACTCCCAAGTCCTGGCAATCATCACAGGTCTCTCAGCTGCCAGGTTCAGTCCAGGGCCCGACCTATACTAAAGGGTCTCCACTTTTTCTTCAGGTCTCCGGCCAAACAAACAGACCTTTAACCCTGCAGACACCAATGCCTTGGTGGCAGCTGTTGCCTTTGGGAAGGGGCTGTCTAATTGGAGACCTTCAGGCAGCAGTGGGCCAGGCCAGCCAGGCCAGCCAGGAGCTGGGACAATTCTTACAGGAACTTCAGGACTACAGCAAGTACAAATGGCAGGAACTCCAAGCCAACAGCAGCCAATGCTTAGTGGGGTACAGATGGCTCAAGCAGGTCAACCAGGTAAGGGGGCAGGAGTTGTAATGTAGTTGATTTTGAGCAGAGAAGTGAAAACAAGCTGGATTATCTGACCCTCCAGCATCCCCAGACCTGGAGATTTCTCCATTTCTCCTTTACATTATGGTCAGAAAACAATTTTCAGCAATAAAGGAAGTCTCATCTGAGACTTTGCAACAGGTACCAGAGAGTGAGGAAAATCTCTGAGTAAAAGAAACTGCTCTTAGGCCAGCCGTGGTGGTGCACGCCTGTGATGCCAGTGGTTGGAGTTGAAGTAGAAGGATAGCCATGAGTTCAAGGGCAGTCTGGGTTACACAGTGAGTTCAGGGCCCGCATGAATTACAGAGTGAGACTATCTTAAAAAACCCACAAAAAACAAAAACAAAAAAATTGCTTTTGCCTCTCACCCCCATCTCAGACTTCTGTCTCAACTGTCCTATCTCATTTGCTATGGTTTAGGTGTATGGTCAATGTTTCTTTTTATGTAGAGAAATCAGCAGCCAGACCATAAAACTTTTTGCTAAGTGCTCCAGGAATTAATAAGCAGGCAGTTTCCCAGGTTTACATGTATTGTCCATGTACTGTTTTTTTTTCTCTTGGCATCTGGCCATTTTTTATGATAGCTTTTATTAATCATGAAAACAACTTGGAGGGGTTTAGATGCAGGCAGCTAGAAGAGCTACTTCTTTGAGGTCATCTAGAAAAGCACAACTAAAACAAGAGTGAACAAGGGCTGGAAATGTGGCTCAGTCATAGAGCCCTTGCCTAGCATGCACAAGGCCCTGGATTCAATCTCCAACACCAAAAAAACAAAAACCCGTAGAGAACGTAATAGTCTTTTTCCCTGTGACATTGAACAGGGAGCCACATGTGTTTAGCTGTCTTTTCAGGGAGTGGATGAGCGGAGAAACATTCTGGGGCATATTCCAACTCCTTCCACTCATCTCTCAGGTCACCCTTTTCCTCCTAAACACTTAGGAGGGAGCTGGAGGAAGAACTGTATCTCTGGTCTCTGTCAGTCACGTGCCAGAGAGGTTTTAAGACGCTAAGATATAGGAGGAGAAAACGTAGGAGGCCACATTTCTAATTTATTGTCAAGATTTTTCCTTTCTTCAGGTGTCCTTACTTTGCATTCCTTTTAGGCAAAATGCCAAGTGGAATAAAAACCAACATCAAGTCGGCTTCACTGCATCCATACCAGCGGTGAGCGATGACGGCAGCCGCCCAGGTGACCTTGGCAGAGTTGGGCAGTGCAATTGTCTTTTGCTCAAGGCTCACTTACATGGGTACAGTAAAAAGAGCATGGCTTTCAGCAACAGACCAATCCCAACTCCACGGTGACTAGCTTTGTGACCTTGGGGAAGCGACTGAACTTTTCTGAGTTTTGTGAGCCTTTTTTCTCACTTGTAAATAGTGGTAATACCTACCTAGAGTTGTTATGAGGATTAATATGAGGAAATAAATGTAAAACATTTAGCACAGCCAATGAGGTAATAGGTTTTCAATAAAAGAAAGTTTCTGTAGCCACTGCTGTGCCTTGCTCTCCACAGTCCTTGACCCAGAACTTACCTTGCTTGTAAACTGCTCTTGTCTGGTTAGCTGATGGGCACACTGTCAAATAAGTCTGTCCTTATTTTGTGCAGCTAGAAACTATAGCAGCCAGTGTACCCTGGAGACATACTGTGTCTTTAGGACCTCCTGCGCAGGTTTCATCGTGCTGCCCCTCTGAGCTGCAGGAAAGGAGGCTTCTGGACGAGGTTAAACAATCTACTTGGAGCGAGGCCTGCACTACTCTCCATCCTCCGGGAACCAGTTCACAGTTACTTAGGTAAAAGTTCCCATCCTTACACACGGAGGAAAATGTCAAGGGGCTGACAGTTGGGCGATTTCTCAGGCAGTGGCTCTGCAGGGAGAACTATATGAGAAAGGGGTTTTCTGTAGCATATGTAAAAGACCCTTCTTCCTCTGGATTTATTTTTCTTAATTTTGGAGGGAGAGCGGAATTGCACTTACTACTGTCTTCCATTGGGGTTTAGTTGTCCTCATAATAGTGGCTGGTTCCTCCACTCTGGCCAGCATGGCTTTCTTCCGTTTCACTAAGCCTGTCACTCAAACAAGAGTCAGAGGCATGGCGAAAGTGGGCAGCCTACTCTGACAAAGTTGAAGAGCAGAGTGGTTGGACAGTACCTGTCTCAATATTCCTTTGTGGGTATGGGCAAGGGTTGAGTCAGCAGAAGTGGACCTAAGGAGTTCTTTATTAAATTTATTTAAATCAGTGTTCACTGACTCAGGGTTGTCTCATAGCAATTTATGACAAAGCTAGTATGGGGATGAGAAACACTTTCAATATTGCTGCAAGGCAATTCTAATTTGTTCTCTGTAAAACAGTTCCTTATTTTTAATGAGCTTTGACCTAGAAATCCTGAGATTTCCTTCTTACTCATACCTTACTGCTGCCCCTTTTCTGTTCTACTATACACTGGTACTTTGGCCTTTGCTGAGTACCAGGCCATATTCTGCCAGGCTGTGGCAGCAGAGGCTTTGAAAAGTGGTCCCAGATGTTCCCTCTGTTCCTGTTCCATCATGGCCAGGAATGGTGTTCCACAAAGCTCTGATTGCAGTACACTGCAGCAGGGGTGTCCTGTTACAAGCTCTGAGGCAGCTCCAGATCATTCCCTGCTTAAACAATCTGACCTAGCAGCTGTTAGTCTTCTTGCCTCTTCCCTTCCCAACTGGAACCGTCAGAGCTAACTGGGATATTGGGTAGAGCCCAGGTGTAGTTCTCTAGACCCTCTCGAGCAGCTTTTGTGGCTGCTGTACTTTGCTCCGCCCCAAGTTTCTTTGTTGTCGCAGCCTGATACTGATTTCATTCCCTGTGTACTATTGAAATGGACTCTCTGTCTTCCCCAGCAGGAATAAATCCAGGATATCACCTACATCTTGTGTACTTAAGCAAACGAGAAATAAATCCAGGACATCACCTACATCTTGTGTACTTAAGCAAACACTCCTAATTCCAGGGATGCGTACACCTCAGTATTTGTCACTCTGCACATACTCTTCTTTCCATCCTACCTCAGAAAACCACCAGTGGGTGCACAGACCTCTTGCATCTCTCACCTGGGTCCTATACAACCCAGTGAACACAGTGGAAAGAATGTAACTCCCATCCCCAGTGCTCAGTCCTTTGGGAGGGAATGTTTATGGCATTTCCTTTGACGAAGAGGACATGTGAATGGTTATTCTTGCCCTACTATGGGAGTGCTCCTCTGCTATTAACTGTCCTATTTTGCTTGGTGGTTGTAGTTTCTCTTACTTTTGGGCCCTGGAGAAAGGGCCATTTGTTGTGTCAGCATTTTTTTTTCTGGAAGGAGAAAGAAGCAGAGCTGTCAAACCTCAAGGATTTACAGTACAGTTCATCCCACTGAATGTGATATCAGATCAATGTCATCCCAGTGGCACTTGCTTAGGATTTCTGTAATCTTCCCTGAGGCTGGTATTCAATCACTGCTGCATATCCATGTGCTCACTGCCCAGCTCACCTCATTCTCCTTGTGTGTAATGCTGCCCTACTTAGCTCACCTCACTCAAGCATGTGGTTTATTGGAGAAGAGCTAAGATAGATAAGATGTAGCCAAGTGACCCTTCTAGCTCCATAATGGGTCCGTGTTAGGTCAGGCCTGAGCAGGAGTGGATGTGATTGCTCCCCTCCCATTTTGCTGCTGAAGGGATGAGGGTGAACTTTGCAGGAATGCCCCTGCCCCAGTGCAAGGCCCTTTTCCCACCCCCTTCTCACCTCCCCCAGGCAGCTGGAAACAACCTCTTCCTTTGTTTCAGTTTCTTGTACAGAATAATCCTCCTTATGGACAATGTATTCTCTGTGTCCTGTGGACACAGGAGCTGTGTGAGCTGATCCCAGCACCAGGCAGAACGGAGGCTGAATCCTTCCAAACGCCCACCCTGGGTCAGCTCCTGATTACTGTCCAGAGGGACTACTAAGGAGTGAATATTTTCTTCCAATTGAGTCAGATTTGGGGGGAAAGCCTTTTGTAGTTTTGCATTGGTCAGGAGTAGGACAGGAACTGTAATTCCTTTTCTGGTCAGCCCTGAGGGTTTACAGTGCCCACTTACAGAGGCTGGATGTGACTGTTGCCTGTAAGTCCTGAGCACACACGAGCTAGCACTTGAAAAGGGTTTGCCAGCCTGCAGACAGAGCCTCCTAACTAGAACAGAAGCTTCTGACACGACCATGGAGCTTCATCACTTCAACAGAGGACAAGCCTCCTTTCTTCTTCCCTTTAACGACTTCCCTCTTGTTCCTGAACTCCCTGAGCCACTGAGGCTGTGGTCAGTACCCTCAGGTTGTCAGCCACCATTTGGACATGGCAGCTCTCCGGATGTCAGTGTGGACAAGGCTCCTGACTTCGTGGGCCTCAGTTTTCTCACCTGAGTGATCCGGTGATTATTCTAGCTCAAAAATCTCGGACAGTGATTCCCCCACTTGTTCCCACTCGTTTTTGTTTTATTTTCCTCACTGCAGGACAATGTCACATAAGACAAGCCATGTTTTCCTAGATTAGCCCCTAAGTACAGACTGTTCCTAAAGTTCCCTTTGTCACCTACAACTTAATATAGCAACATCTCTCCAGACTATTTCCCTAATGTTCTGGCTTTCACCTCAGATTGAGGTGCAGATTCAGCAAACAGGTAGTAAATTACCAGAGAAGCATGTGGATATCAGAAGTTACCTTCCCAATCCAAGACATCTCTTCTGGGAAAGATGTATGTACAGACACACTCCTTCACAACAGGCACAAATTTATACTTTTTCCATACAGCAGTGACCTATCTTGCTGGATCGGATATAAAGTGTCCGGAGCAGCAGCTCTTCTTACTTTCTGCCTGCAGCTCCGCTGCCTTTGCTTTTGCCTAATTCATGGTTATTTTGAGTCTTCGTTAAGTTCTGCCCCCCCCCCACGTATGGAACATCATTTATTCATTTTTCTAGTTTCCCTGGGCTACATCTAATTTCATGGCCTTAGTTAATGTTGCTTTAGTGTCTCTTCCTTGTTAAAAATCCTTCTTAACCCTATGTACCCCCTGTCTGACTCACGGGAACTTTTTTTTTTTAAGTTTTTGACACCCGGTCTTACCATGTAGTTCAGGCTGGCCCTGAACTCGTGGCAATCCTCCTACCTCAGCCACCATGCCTGGCAGGAATATTTTTGAATTAAGGATCCTATAATCACCATCTCTTCTACCTCCCATTCCCTTTTCAGCCCCTGTGACCAGGGCCTTCTGTTGCCATCATTCCTCAGAAGCTATATGCGAGATATTGTTGACCTAATGGCTAAATTCAGAGCTTTTTAAACTTATCTATTAGTGTCCCCACAGCATTTAACAGTGCATATCTTTAGAGTCTCTTTTTAACTTCTTTGTTTCTGTGGTATACATTCTCTTGTTTTCCCACACCTGCCTGTTCATCCTCTACAGCTTTTGGACTTTGGCATTTCTGCCTGCTACTTACATGTTGTTATGCTCTAATCTAGGACTTGTCCATAACCCTCTTCTCATCTTATGCTACCTGTCTCTGTGACAGCCACTTTCATTGACATAAACAAGTTTTATTTTCAGCCCAGACCTCTCAGCTGAGCTGCATGTTTCTGTTGGGCATCTCCGCCTGTGTAGTCCACAGGTGTCTCCGGTTCTGGATGTCCACATCAGTCACCCTTTCCTCCATGTTTATTTCTCGTCTACTTTTCCTGGACATTACTTAAGCCAGGACTACGGGATCCATCCTAAACCATTCCCCCTCCCAGCTGTCCCCCAACCAATCAGATACAAATTCTATCAGTTTATCTCCCCATCACACATCTATCCTTTGGGGCTCTCTCAATAAAAAAATAATTCAGACTTCCTATGCCAGTTCTAAGGATTCTAGCTTGCTAGATCTTTCCAAATTGCATATCTAAGCACATTACTCCCTTGATTAAAATCCTTTTGATAGTTCATTCCTCGTATTTTTCAAGTGGGTACCTGGCAGATTTGTAGGGGCAGTGTGACAGGCACACTGCAAGTCACGTGATAAAACCATCCTAAAATGTTCATTTTACTGGAAGGCTAGTAATTTAAAATGGAATGCAAATTTAGCATACATGTATGCATTATTGAGAGAAAATAGACTTTAAAGAATCCCTGCCGGTCTGCATAGCCTCAAGCTAAGCCAGCAGATTCCCTGGGGCCATTCATAGTTACATTTATTTACTTCTTTTGCCATTACATTTATCTCATTGGAAGAGTGCTTTAAATAGCTCACGTTTCCTGGAAAGGCAAATACGGTTCTATGAGCCCGCCCCCTGCCTTCTCCTGATTTGTCTTCTCTATTGTCTTGCCACCCACTTTCACAGTTTCTTGAGTGCAACAGGCTCTTTCAAACCTTCATTCCTTTGTTCCCATTGTTCCTCTACTTTATCATTCTGACAAACATCTAATCATCTTTGAAAGTTCAACTCACAAGTCTAACTGGGTGAAGCTTTCTAACATCCCAGTCTAAGCATAACTCAGAGCTACTCCCAGCAGGAAAGGTCAATTAACTCCCCCTTTGTGTTCCACTTTTGTATCTTGTACAAACTTATACTAGCTCTTGCCACACAGTATTGTCCCTCTGGTTCGAGCACGCTGAACTGTCAGTTTGAATTACAGTTCTACCTGAGCACTGTGTGATTGTTGGCAAGGTAATGTGTGTGTCTGGTCCATCAACACTACCAGTGGTAGTGCTATTATGATTTTTACTATGGTTTCACTTTGGAGAGGTAATATAAAATACTATTTTGGTTGAAAGAGCATGTTCTAGAGCCAGATTTCCTGGGTTCAATTCCTGGGCCCAACTACTGTGTGGCCTTGGACAAGTTAGTTACCTCTATGCATCCATTTCCTGTGGATGACAGGATGGGTATTTTGTAGGGTTGCTGTGAGTTTTTAAGCAGTTTTAATATCTATGAGTACCTCACATTGTTAAAATTGGTTTAATAGACAATTATGACATCATATCATTAGAATGCATCCAATCTAATACCACATTTGTAAAACGTGGCTTTTTTGGTTGTGGTCTAGTCTTCCAGGCTATCTATAAAAAATAAGATGGTAGCTGCATACCTGTATATAAAATCAAAATTATAGCTGGGAAAAAACAGCATAAAGTTCATATAGGAAAATACCAAAACCCACTTGGGAGGCTGAGGCATTTCGAGGCCAGCCTGGGTGGGATACAGAGTCAGTTCTAGGCCGGCCTGAACTGCATAGTGAAACCCTGTTCTGAAGAAGATCAAAAAGAAAGAAAGAAAATACCAAAATCATTTTAACAGTACAATTTTCAAATAAAATACAGAGCTTCATGAACAGTAAAAAAAATAAACAATAAAAATGTTTAGCACTGTTATGGATGACATTTTCTAAAACAATATTTTATAG
>PVLD010010361.1:0-71167 GCA_004027595.1 Dinomys branickii
TTCCCTACTATCTTATCTATAATTTGGTATTTCCTTTAATGTTTTTGTGTTAACTGATGTGAAGATAACTATGTAATACAACATCCAGTTCTAATTCCCTACTATATTCTGTACAACTTTGTATTTTCTGTATTGTTTATGGCTTTTCTGGTTCATATGTCTCCATTCTTTTGTCTTTAAAATAAAATTAAAAAAAAAATAAAAAAAATTGAAAGAAGCCACAAGGCAAGGCAAGCAGTTAAACAGAGCAAAAAGAGAGGGTACCAACAACAGGAAAATAATACTAGAAGGGTAAGTCAACATATGAGTTATAATGATCAATATAAATTGTCAAAATTTACCAATTAAAAGAAACAGACTGGCTGACTGGTTCAAGATCCAACAATGTGCTGTACAGAAGATACACATTTAACTAAAAAAGAAATTCATAGAATAAAAGTCAAAGAATGGAAAACAATACTTTATGCAACAGGAATCCAGGAATAACAGGGGTAGCTACACAATTTGCAAACAATGTTAACTTCAAGCCAAGATAGGGCTGAGGATATAGCTCAGTGGCACAAGCACCTGCCTGGCAAATGCAAGGTCCTGAGTTCAATTCCCAGTACCAAAAAAAAAAATATATATATATATATCAAGCCAAGATAGATCAAAAGTGGCAAAAATGGTCACTACACGTTTGTTAAGAGAAAACTCCAAGTAGAAGAGATAACAATCATAAATATATATGCACCAAATGCTGGTGCACCCAACTATGTAAAATAAATATTAACAGGCAGGAAAAATCAATTAAACACTAACACAATTGTAATCAGGGACCTCAATAACCCACTGCCACAAACAGATAAACTAGAAAAAAATTGATAGAGAAATATCATAACTGAACCAAACTTATAAACAAAGGGACTTAGTAGATGTCTACACAGTGTTCTACCCCCAAACATCAAAATACACATTCTTTTCAACTGCACATGAGATGTTCTTCAAAATAGGACACATACTAGTGACAACTTCCACATACTGCAACATCAGTTCTCATCTTGATTTTTCTGGGTCATCTGACACATTTGGCTAAAATTTAAAAGAGTCAAAATAAAGCAGTATCATGGCACTCATACTATTAATGATTTTTCCCTTAAATCAGAATAGTAAATTGTGAGTGATTCGAAGTTTAAACACCTTGTCTGGAGATGGGATAAGAGAAGGCCACAGTTGAGGACTTTTGGCTCCAACCCTAATTAATTTAAGGGAGACTATAGCTGTAGGCATCTCACTTCTGCAGTGAAGGCCTTTTTGGAGATAACATAGTTCTCCTAAATTAACATAAAGAATTACCTGATAAAGTCTTTAAAGGGATTCCCAAGTCCTGTCCAGATTCCTTCATTATAGATGGTTCACTGTTAATCATAGAAACAGCTACTTTGAAATGATAATAACTTTGACAATTGTTCTACCAACTACAAACATATTTGTAATACAGATTTTCCTATTTTCATAGCTCATATTCATTTTCATTCACACCATCCTGATCACATGGTTAAATATAATAATGAAGTTAATCACCTTGTTGCTATTTCTTCACCAGATTCTTTACCCACTCAATTTCATAGTTTAAGTCATGTAAATACCAAAGGCTTACATCAAAAATTTCCTCAACTTTCCATTCAACAAGCTCACAAAATCACTTTATCTTGTCCTTCTTGTGGAATGTTTAATAACCCTACTTTTCCAGCCTGAAACAAATCCTAGAGGACTACAAAGTAATAAATTGTGACAAATGGCTATAACACATATTCCTGCTTATGGGAAACTTGGATTTGTACATGCTGCTATTGACACAGTTTGGCTTTATATGGGCCTCTGCACAATCAGGAGAAAAATTTATACATTTTAAAAGTCAATTGTTAGAATGTTTTGCTATTATAGGTAAACCTAAAGCAATCAAAACTGACAATGGGCATGCTTATACATCCCATTCTTTTCAATAATTCTATGCCTTGTGGGATGTTAATCATGATATAGACATTCCATACAATCCTCAGGGACAAGGTATGGTTAAAAGGACACACACTACTCTTAAACTTATGTTAGCAAAACAAAAAGGGAGAGATAGGGATAGAAAATCACCACATCAATTATTATATAAAGCCTATTCACTTTAAATTTTTTGGATATTAGTGAAGATTCATCTACTATAGTAGCAAAAAAATTGGGGGCCATCATTATGAAAGGACCATCAGAACAGATAGGGCAACTTATCTTTTGGAAAGACATTCACAGCGGATGATTGGAAAGAGATATTGTTCAAACTTGGAGCAGGGGTCAAGAATTTGCTTGTGTCAGTACAGACACAAGAGAACAAGTATAGTTACCTACTGGAAGAATTAAACTTCATCATGAGCCACAGAAGAGTCACAGATGAGAATGATGTCGCTGCAACACCACCCCCAGACACCAACCTGGAACACTCGGAACACAACCCCCAACCTGGGGACAACTTAAGAAATGGACCCACAATGCTGAGAAGCTGTTGGACTGCACTGGACAGGGGTTTACAGCTGGTAACATATTTCTAGCTATATTGGCTATTGAAAATTCTGGGAAACAGAAAGACAAATGGCAGCCTTCTCATTTGTACTTCAAAGGCTTGCAAGGAGGGAGAAATGTGGAGAAGGACATTCTCTAATTTACCTTTCAATGTATTACCTACTTGGGACTTCAAATCTGATCAAGGCATATGATTGATTCTGAAAGAAGTCTAGCAAAACATTAGCGTAAAAGGAAATGATAGCAGGACCTTAGCCCTGTGGGAAGCCACAGGGACAACACTAAATGTTTTGCTGAGATAAACCCAAAGGCATGATAGCATGATGGGTAAGGACTTCAAAATCTAGTTCCTGTGATAACTTTTTTTATTACTATTTTTTTTATTTTAAAGACAAAAGAATGGAGATATACGAACCAGAACAAGCCAAAAACAATATCGAAAATACAAAATTATACAGAACATAGCAGGGAATTAGCACTGGATGCTGTATCACATAATGTCATCTTCACACTAATTAACACACAAACATTAAAGGAAATACCAAATTATAGAGAAGACAGTAGGGAATTAGCACTGGATGCTGCATAGCATAAAGTTATCTTCACTTCTGAAAATACAAAATCGATTGAGGAAATACAAATTATGGAGAACATAGAAGGGAATTAACTCTGGATGCTGTCCTACATAATGTTACCTTCACATGTTACTCAGTTACACAGATGATGGCCCATTTGATCATTCAATTTTCTCCTCCCTCATCTCTGTTGCCCTACCACTCAATCAGTCCTCTTCCCCGTGATAATAACTGTATTCCTGGGTTTATCTATACCCCTGGACTCTCGCCTTGGGAAGAGATATAGCTACCTCAGACTATACTATAGCGTACATGGGTGTACACAAACTGCCATGGTCAGAGGTGGAAAAGCACCTATGCTCACAGTGGACTGCCCGGCTCGGCCCCGTCGCCGTGCTATGGGTGGGGGCGGGTTCAGTCCATGGGGCACCCTCAGCGGGGCCCACAGCGGAGAAGACCTGGGGCCCTCTCCTGTGATAATTAAGCTGTATTGTCCTTCCCAATCTTGTTCATGATTCCTCCCATTTCCCGTTGCTGCTTTTTATTTGTATCCCAATAAAAAGCTAATGGAGATTGTAATCAAGGCTTCAGTCCTAGAGGCTGCAGCACCCCCCCCCATCCCATCCTATAACTTTGTCTCTCATTTGTTTGTTTTCTTGTCTTTTTGAGACAGGCTGTTGCTATGCAGTTCATGCTAACCTTGAGCTCATTCTGCAACCCAGGCTGGTCTTGAACTCACAAGAATCCTCCTGCCTCAGCGTACTAAGTGTTGGGATTACAGGCGTGTGCCACCACGCCTGGTTCTTGTTTTCTGCATCTGCCACACCTCTTTCTCAGGACCTGTCACCTCGGGAACTTACTTTACACCAACAGTCTAGAGCAGCTCATTGTACCTCCATGATCTGCCTATGCCTTAACACTGTACCGTTACTCAAGCCAGTGCTGCCACTCTGTCCTTACCACCCAGGCTACTGTAGAAATATATATATTTTTTGTACCGGTAATCAGACTCAGGACGTTGTGCTTGCCAGGCAGGCACTTGTGCCACTGAGCTATATCCCTGACCCAGAAATATTTGAAGTAATATTCACTGTTACATTTTTCACTAATAGTATGTTCCTACTCTTTCTTACACTTTCATTCAATTCACTTGTGGGAGGTAAGACAAACATTAGTGCAAGGACTAGGCAAGCCTATCTTTGGGTTTTATTTCCTACCCTAGGCTTTGGGGAGAGGCCAAGGGTCTACCAAGGCTAGGAGACAAGTGGACAGTCCCTGCTGGAGGACACACACAACCTCTCAACATCTTGATCTATTCTCCACTGTCTGTGCTTTACACCCACAGAAGTCCCTATCATCTGTAAAGTCTGGCCACCTAGTGGTGTTAAATCAGAGCCTTTAAATTATACATTAATCCCTACTAAAGCTGAATGAGTGATGGTATATAAACTAGTGACACTGGCAACAGGGAAAAAAGCTTTTTTGAAACTCTAGATATGGAGCAAAGACAATAAAGCAATTCTGGAAAATATAAGGAGGTCTTTTAACCATAATCAGGGATGAAATTTGCAGATAAAATAGAAAGTGCTAGATATAGAAACCTACTTCGAAAAGGACTAATCCTAAGTGGATACAAGTTTTTACCTCATCAGTACCTCACTACACCAGCGTTTCAGTGCCCAGTTTGCCAGCATAAGAATGAACGAGTTTAATGGGACTAATGGCAAGCACCTCTCCCAGTCTGATTTCACTGAATCCAGGACACTGCTCTTCCCTTTGCACTTTCTTTTCTCATGTCTTGTTCAACACTTTACAAAGTAGCCTCTTTATTAAATTATCCTCAAATTGCCCAATATTAATATAGAACATATGCACTGCCAGGACCAATGTACTAAATGTGTTGATGGTGAGAGTCCAGCAAGTTCTAATCTGGAAAAAGGATTCAGAGAAATATTTAAAAATAACAATGTTTAAAAATAATTTTGAAGTTGCTCATTTAAAATTTTAAACCGAAGATTTTATTTTCAGTTGAAAAATTTTACTTTTAGAGATTTTGATTTATGAAGTATAAATAGTCATGTTTTTATCCTGCCAAAAGTAAATATAAAAATTTACAGTTGAAACAAAATTCACAGCCAGGCCTGGTGGCACACACCTGTAATCCCAGCACTCAGGAGACTGAGGCAGGAGGATCATTGTGAGTTTGAGGCCAGCCTAGGCTCCAAAGTGAGCTGAAGGCCAGCCTAAACTGTATAGTGAGACCCTGTTTAAAAAAAGAAAAAAGAAACAAAATTCACATGGATATTGTTAACCTTTAATGTTGTTGAGAGGTTCCTGCCTGAGTATGAATTGCTGAATTGTTACGGTGGTGGTCTAACATGGCTGAAGCCCAACAAGAGCCTATCTTCCAAATGACCACTTCCCCCTTCTTCTCCCCTCAGCCCTGAATACAACTTCCTCTTCCCCTTCCCGTGCACCCTAGCACCCTAATCAGCTCCTAACGAATCACTGAGCTGCCCCTCCAACTCTGCCTTTGGCCAGAGTCTTGTAAATTCCAGTCCCCTTTGTCCAGCCCAGATGAGTCCTGTGCTGCAGGCAGTTCTCTCCTGTGTCTGGAGTGAAGGTCTTTTACTTCTCCTTTGTTTGCTTCTGCTTCTGCACGAAAAACCTAGCAATTGTTAAATACATGCAGAAGTTAATGAAGGATACTATTGTGTTATGAGAATATTCTCAGAAATTACTCCTTTTCAGATACCAAAGGTTGATCAGACCCTCAGTTGCCTGTGTGGGGGTAGGGCCAGGGATAAAGAAAAACGAAGACAAATTTGCAGGTTCAGGGGGACCAGGTTAGTGCCTCGGGTTGGGCAAAGACAAAGGCCTCTTCAGCTGGCCTGCCTTTATTAGCCAGTGAGAAGCCTGGGGGGAGAGGAGAGTGTATTTTTCCTGGAATAATGGGAAGAATGAGGTAGTAGAATAGGTATAAATTTGGCATCAAAGGAAACAAGTTAAGATGCTTCCCCAGAGCTGGATATTTCCTTGCTGTTTTGTCCTCAGACGTTATCTTGCCTCAGGAGCACTGGGGTTGTGGGATTACATCTCACCCAGCCATGACACCTTCAGCTTTCCTGTCTTTCTCACTGCTGAAACAAAATAGCAGACACCCAAAGTTAAGAGGGAAAGGTTTATTTAGCTCACCATTTGTAAAGGTTTCAGCCCATAGTTGGCTGGGTCCAGAGCAGGGTGGCACATGGCAGAGGGGCAACAGTTCATAGCAGCAGAAGACAGCAAAACAACAAAAGGCGTAGACAAGACTCTTTCTCTCCCTTATATTGTATGCAGGCTGCCCGCCCTAGGGCAGGTGGAGCACTCACACCCTCAATCCTAGCCAGAACTGTGCCAAACCCATCAGAGGATTGATTTACTAATCACACACTCTTAATTCTAGCATCACACACTCTTATATCCAGCCACCTCTGAAAAAGCCCTTTGACTGCATGGGGCTTTGGAGGGACATTCAGACAAACCATAACACTTCCATAAAAACTTCCCTGTTCCTGAAGCAAGTCAGCATCTGCCTCCTGACTGCAGGGCCTGTGGCTTGGCCCCCACCAATTTATACATACCATGGCTGTCCACAACATTCAAAGATTATGTAGTTCTCCAATTTTTTGTTTGTTTTTTTGAGACAAGGTCTTGCTATGCAGTTCAAGCTGGCCTTGAACTCACTTTGTACCCCAGGCTGGTCTCGAACTCGCAATTATCCTCCTGCCTCAGCCTCCCCAGTGCTGGGATTACAGGTGTGAGCCACCACACCCAGCTGATTATAGGGTTCTCATGTATCTATATACGTTTTGTATCTATGAAGGCATTATTCTATACCTACAAAAATACCTTTTGATGTTACTTTAGCATTTAAAAGTAATGGTAATTTTATTATAGTTGCAAATTCAAAACTTGGGGCTATTCAATTTAATTTGTAAATCTTACTGTTTTATTTCCAAACCTGGTGAATTTAACACCTAGCTTTAAGGTAATCTTTTTAGTATTTTTACCACTTTAAAATCTACTTAAGCTTTACTCAAATATTTTAAATCTAATATATTTATTTTACACAATGCTACTAAATAGCAGAACTTACCCAAGTGTTTAGAACAATATTAATCTAATAAAAGTTTTACAAATCTTAACTTTTCTTAAACATTTCAACACTTTTTAACAAACACTGTAAACTTCTCTTAATCTTTTCAATTAATTTTACCTCTAAGTAACTCAATGACACATCTTTAATTGGTATAATGAAGCTAGTGAGAGATTCTCTAATAAGCCAAATTTTCTTAACTATTCCAAATATTTAAAATGTGAAACATAAATAAACTGTCCCTAATGTTAATATAAAATAATTAATTTTATTTTTAGTTCATTATTTCTATCTATAAGGATGAAATGAGTTTTATCAACCAAGTAAACCGAAACTATTATCCCAAGCATACTGACCTAATTAACCTGAAATGTATGATAGGACAATCTGTTCAGTTGCTAATATTGAACCGGAAACTTGTGACCAAGGCACCACTGGAGCAGCAAGCATGTAAGGCAATTTTTCTTGTAACGGTGAGGTAATCTGAGCCCTTTTCTAAGTGACTAACCCATGCTTCTCCAAGTGAAGCTGTCTTGCAGACCTTATTCCCCAGATTCAAATTATATATTACCTAATACCCCAGGTTGGAATCAATTTATTTGTAGTTTGATCCTATCTTACTTTTATATTTTTCTACTTGTTTAGGGGCACAGTTCTAACAGGTATTTTAATGATATCCAATGAGGTTTTGTCTGTGTTGTGCAGACAGCAGACTTTTACCTTCACTGCATCTAGCCTTCCGGTTACCATAAGAGTGGTCTGGGTAAGAGACATATTTCACAGGTTTCTGGACTGTGCTTTTTAATGCTTCCCTGCCCTTACTCCTTGCTCTTTGGGGCGGGGGGATGCCTTAGCCTATAAAAGACTGCACTGGGATAATTTGTGTCTGGAATGAGAAGGCTTAGGTTGGGAGGGCTGGGATTGAGTGGATCTGGATGGTGAAGGATTAGCCCAAGAATTCTGAGGCTGAGGATTAGTTTTCCGAGATGTCTTACATTCAGAGGGCACAGAGTGGTAGGATTTGCCCTGCAAGTTTTTTACCTAGGATGGCTTGGGCTGGTGGGATTTGAACTGAGAGCTGGGTAAGAGTTTGCTTTTAGGTATGGAAGAGGAGCTGGATTTGCAGATCTACCCTGTGTCACCAGTTGAGTTCCTTGCTGTGAAGCAGGTCTTACCAGTGTTTGAACGCCTCCTGCTGGGGTAGGGTTAGGACTGCCAGCACAGGACACTGGGCTCATAAATTTCCCAGGTGCTGTGGCTAGCTGTGTTCCCCAGACCCAGGCTTGCCCAGGCTGTGGCTTCCCTACTACTTCTGTCAGCTGTGAAACCAGAGAATGGGACTGAGCTATCAGGGAGACCACTGGCCCAGACATTTTAAGAGTGCCTATGGTTTGTGGTCTCTCAAGACAGACCCCTGCATGCAGAAAAATAGGTCTTGGTGTTCTTCCACATGTTCCATTTGAGGGACTTCCCCAAGACATTGTTGAAAATTTCAGGAATCTTTTATCTGAATAAAATCTCTGGGGTTGAAAGTATTGAATACGAAAGTGCTCACCTCTGCTGGGATCACTCACACTCTGCAAGGGAAAAGGACAGAACAATTCGACCTCTGCTCTGAAGCAAAGTAAGAGCCCATAACCCAAGTGGCTTTCAAGAGAGGACCGCTGAAGTTATCTCTAATCAGTAAGAGCCAGGATTTCTCCGCATGAGGCATTAATGCCGGATTGTGGTGAAAATTGTGAACATTCTGCCTGACCTCACATCTAACCCCAGACTCTTGCATAGGCATCTGAGCTTGGCTTTCAGTTGAGCTTCTTGGCTGATTATGCCTTTGTTGTCCCTTTGCTATTCCAGCCCCATTTGCATTAGAGGAAACTTCCATTCCTTGACCATTCTCAAAGTCTTGGTCCACTTGAATCCCCAACTGCCTGGCCAGAGAGGCCATGTCCTCCACAGACAAACTTCTGAGTGAAGAAGACGTCACTTTCTGGAGGGCAGCTTGCAAGCCCTGCAGCCTCTTCCTTCTATCCCCAGCTTCCTCCTCCTCCCAGAACAAGAGCTGTGGTAGCTTCAGTTTCAGGGACCTTCGGTAAATCTGAGCCTCTTCGCTCTTTCTGGTTTGGGGACTGAGAAAAAAGTAGCATCTTTCAATGGCAGCTTCACCTTCCCATTCCTTCTCACCTATGCAGTCAGTAAAAAACAACACAGCCGAGGAAGCTTCCATCAAAAAGCCAACCTGTGTCCAGAAGATTTCTAGATCTCCATGAAGGCTGGCCACAGCCACAGACTTTGGGAAAGAATAGGGCTTTCCTCTTGATCATCAGGTAAACACCATGTTATCTCAATGAGGCCATCAAAGATTTGCCAGGGAAGCACCAGAGCAGAAAAATCCTGACGGAGAAAGATTTTGTGTGATTTCATCTCGGCAGGACTAAGAAATATGTTGAGGATTCTGGACTTGGAGAAGCTGCAGTGTCCTAGACACACAAAAGAGATGACAGGCATCTTCCTGAGACTCAGAAATTTTTCTGTAACCCCTATGTACCTTCTTGAGCACTGCATTGATTACTCCTTCACAATGTCCTTCATGGCCCCTAGCATTAAGATACTTTTGTTAGTTTCAGATCTGGCAACAGGAGAAGAAGAGCAAACTTGCACTAATACATGTTTGACATGGCTTCATGTCACAAGGAGCTGTCTGAGCACAGCATGCAAGCACAGATGACGTCAAGAAGATTAATGGCTTGTATGTCTCGAATTTCCAAATTTTCCATTCTAATCAGCAATTCCTCTTTGCTGCTTTTATCCAGAACCTGGTGCCTGAGGATCAAATCTCTGGCCATCACATCCTGTGCTTGAACTTAGGAAATTCCAAGCTAAGTCTCCTGAAGTCTCAGGTGTCCATCCATATCCTCAGTCTAAGGCGAACTGTTTAACAAAATCTGGCAGAAGCTTTCTGCTTCTATCCATGTTCAAACAGGACAGGACATCTTTAAATATTATTTTTCTTTCTGTAAAGGAAAAGAAAGTTTCCTCTCCATCCTTTTTCTATGCAAGTGTATCAGTATGCAGGCATATACAACACTAAAACACAGTTTTACTTAATTGATGCTATTTTATTTCTACAAAATTGTATTACACTAAACAAATGATTAAACCTCTTTTCACTTAATACTATTTCTTGCAAATTTTTCAAAATCAACATAAATATATATATAATTCATTTGTGGCATATCATGACACTCTATGGTTTGGATAGACCAGTATTATGGATAATCATTTAGGTTTTCCAATTGTTTCTCTTTTTTTTTTTTTGCTAATATTAGTATGCTTCAGTAAAAAAATCTTATTAATCCTTCATTATATGTATGAGGGATAGGGATTCTCTAGGTTGATCGTATTTCATTCTTAAATTTATCTCTTGCTAAGTATTGGAGAAACTGAATATTTTTTTCTGTTAAAGCTTTCTCAGAATTTACATGCTGTCTCTAATATCTTCTTATCTCCTATTTTAAAATACATTTACTAGACACTTCTTAGGAGAGGAGTGGCGCTTAGTATAAAAAGAAGATCAGAGTGGATTCTACTGCTGGCAGATGGCAAGCTAGTGTAACCTCGTTAAATCTTTAATAAGAACGATGAAGAGCAAAAGAAGTGAGAGAACAGCATAGATTTTATGGATGAAGAAAAAGATATCCTTGAGTCGTCCCAAAGCTGTTTCAGTGGGTACACATACTGAGGTAAGAAGTCAGGGAGAGACTGATGCTGGCATGAACGGTTCCCACAGAAGGCAGTGAGAGGACACTGATCTGCAGGGAAGCAGTTTAAGTTCTGCTCCTGCCTGCCTCACACTTTTCCTTAGGAACATCCTTCACACTTCAAGAACAGAGCATGGTTTTCACTTCATCCAGGCCAAGTGCCTCGCGCTGAGAAGTGATAATGGTGCTAAGTGGAACAGCAGAAGGAACACAGTGCACACACGCAGAAGCAAGCCCGCATCTAATGAGGCACAGAGCTGGGTGAGAGAAGTAAGCAGTACCATCTAGGATGTAATGCCATTTTTATAAATTAAAAATTCATAAAAGCAGTTTCACTAAGGTAAAAAGATATGAACAGAGAGCTCCACTGCCACTTACTGAAAAGGAGATTTAAGTCTGAATTTGAGTTTAGCTGAATTAGGAACTAAAACAAATCAGAACATAAAATACAAACTTTGAGGAGAAATATAACAACCCAGAGTCTTTACAACTTACAAATCAGACACAACCCAAAGGTAACAACTGGGATACAAACAGAAAATGCGACCCATGCTAGTCGGTGGGTCCTGATGGCGAGATGATCAGATGTTGGGGTAGCGCATAAGCATTTTAGGGTAGCTCTTTTAACATTCCTCACACATGAAGGAGACCAGGAGACGGAGAAGGAGGGTAGCGAAGAGAGGGTAAAAAACATTATATACATCTACCAACTCCCCAGGAAGGCTGTAATCACTATGTACTGAACACATGTACTAACAAAAATAAATTTTAACAACTATCCTCAAGAAGCCAGGTATGGTGATGTGAACCCATAATCACAGCATTTGGGAGGCTGAAGCAGGAGAATTGCCAAGAGTTTGAGGCCAGCCTGGACTACACAGTGAGTTAAAGCCCATCCTAAATTACATAGCAAGACCCTGTCAAAAAAGCCACACATAAAAAAAGACCCTATCCCAAAGTATATAAGCCCATAATGACTGATTTAACAGGAATTCTCAGAAAAAGTATAATGGATTAAAAGGAGGATTTGGCTGGGGATATAGTTCAGCCACACAGCGCCTGCCTGGCAAGCACAAGGTCCTGAGTTCGATTCCCGGTACTAAAATAAAATAAAATTAAAATTAAAAAAAAAATAAAAGGAGGATGGGCTGGGGATATACCTCAGTGGCACAGTGCCTGCCTGGCAAGTGTGAAGTCCTAAGTTTGATTCTTGGTACCAAAATGAAAAGGAAAAAACTTAAAAGAAATAAATTCTAGAAATAAAATGATAATTATCTGAATTTATTTAAAATCATTAGATGACAGCAGATGAGAGATATTAGAATAAAAAGTATCCAATCTGAATAACAGAAAGAAGTGCTGAAGAATAAATGAATTGAGTCTTAGGAACCTGTACAAATATACACATATAACATGCTTGCATTTGAGGCCTCAGAAAGGAGAGACAAAGTGGTAAGGAAAAATGTTTGGGTATACAATGGGTGAAAATTTTCCAAATTTAATAAAAAGTTCTTTTGCAAATTGAAGAAACTATGTGCCAACCCTAAGGAGATAAAAACAAAACATACCTATACATCAGAGTCAACTGCTAAACAAAAATGTAAGCAAAACTCTTGAAAACCAGAAGAAAAAGACACAACATTTGCAGGGGACCAATGATAAAATGACTGACAACAGCATCAGAGACAACAGAAGCTGAAAATGACACTCACAAAATGTTGAAGGCACAGAATTGCCAACATAGAATTCTATGCCCAGAAAAATAGCCTTCTGAAGTGAAAGCAAAACTATCTTTTCAATAATCAAAAACTAAGATAACTTACCACCAGCAGAGCTATATTAAAAATTATAATAAATAAAATTTTCAAGCTAAAAAGAAATAATGTTAAATGAAAACCTGAACTTTAAAGAAAAATGGAGGACGGGTTAATGGCTAATGTTTGGGTTCCCCTTCATTAGCAGACCCTAACTACCAGCAGCAGTAGAAGAAATTCGATTGATACAAACTATATAAATTGGCCTAAAATGCAGAGCACACAGTGCAATGTTGTATGCCTTCCTGTGACTTGGGGAGGGGGCACATGACAGAAAGCATGAAGACATTCATTAAGTCAGAGATATTTAGATTTTCTCCAGCTGCTAGACAGACAGGTAAATATTACTGAGGAAGGTGACAAAGTACAGCCACATGTCTCCTGTCAGAGTCGATGGATAGCATCTAGAATTACACTGCAGTCAACATCATCATCTCTGAGACTTTCCTTGACTTACTTGGTCAAAGGCGTTAAATTCATTGCAGTAATAACCACAAGGAATGGTTTTTTAGTATTTGCATCTTTTGCAATCTTACTTTGCGAGAAGTAAAATTTGTTTGGGGGATTTGTTTGCACTGTCCTCAGTGTTGGGGACTGAACCCAGGAATACTTTACCACTCTGCAGCACCACCCCTCTTTTAAATTTTTGTATTTTGAGACAGAGTCAATAAATTGCCCAGGCTGTTTGTATTGGCAGTACTCCTGCTTCAGCCTCCTGAGTAGATGAGATTACAGACATGACCACAATGCCTGATGAGGGTCTGTTTTTCCCAACCCGTGTTTTTGTGCTGAGCACAAGGCTTGCTTTGGCCAACAAAATGTGGTAGCAGAGAGAGCGCTGTGTGAATGGTCTCTCCCGGAAAACTGCATGCGAGAGACACAGCGAAGACAGAGGGGCAATGCTTCCACAGGCTAAGGAATGCCAAAGACTTCCAGAAGCTGGGAGCAGATTCTTCTCCACAGCCTTCGGAAAGAAACAATCCCGCCAGCATCTTGATCTTGGCCTTTCAGCCATGAGAAAATATGTATTTTTTGTTTGTTGTTGAAGTCACTCATTTTGCAATAACTTTGTCACAGTATTCCTAGCATATGAGTACAAGGACTAATGAGGAAGAAATTAGCTTTTCCCTGTCCAGAAGTGGACTGTAAGTCCTTACAATGTGGGATGAATAAGACCGCGGTTACCTCTCAATTCCCCACTCAACATTTGGCGGTGTTTATTTTCCCAGACAATAAGAATAAAAAATTTATTTTTTGATTTTTCACTAAGAAATATCCAGCTCCAAGATAACGTGCTAATATAAATGTCTTCATCAAGCTGGTAATATGAAACCAGGCGTGGTAGTACACCCGGTATTCCCAGAGCTCGGAAGGCTGAGGCAGGAACAATAAATTGAAGGTCAGTCTGCACTAGTGAGTCCATGCTTCAAACAAAACAAAATAAAATAAACAAAACGAATAGAGCAGATTGAGACACATAGTAATATTTTTCTCCGTTATTCACTATATGCATCTCTACTAGCTATTTCTACTTCACTAGTTAGAACTATAATCCCAGGGTCTTTTGGGCCAGAAAGGCACTAAAATGACTAAAGTGGTTGAGTCGAGGAATAGACTGCATCTCCTAAAATTCAGTGTTTGCAACTCTTTACTTGTATGAAAGAAGGTGACTGCAAAAGTTTATCAGCTGATATTCGCTATTTGCTTTTGCTTTTTTACTAGGTCCTCTGTAGCCGAGCAGATCAATCTATATCTGCAGGTTCAGCCAACCTCAGATAAAAAAATATTTACAAACAAGTTCTCTGTATTTAGCATGTATATTCCTTTCACTGTTCCTTTCACTTTCTCTAAGCAATACAGTATAACAACTTACATAATGTTTACACTGCTTTAGGTATTATAAGTAATCTAAAAATGACTTAGGGCCAGGAAGATAGCTCAGTTGTACAGCACCTGCCTGGCAGGCACAAGGTCCTCAGTCTGATTCCCAGTACCAAAAAATAAATAAATAAAAATAAAAATCACTTGCACCCACATACCTTCGTAGGGATGGACATCAGGGACTGAAATTCTAAATAGGTCGCTATCACCTTGAAAAAGCCAAGAAGAGTCACTAGCCCAACACCCTATAGGAAAAGCCCGTTCTGTGTTTGTACCCCCTTGCTACGTGACTCGCTTCCCCATCTGATCCCAATTTAATCAATTTTACCTGAACAGTTGTACTTGTAATCTTACTGGCTGACCATAGTTTTGTCCCACCTCATGCCCACCTTGTAATTTCCCATTTCCTCCTATTTTGGACCCGCCTCACCTTGGGGTTTTTCTCTATTAAGTCCCTGGGAAGGGCAAGGTCCTTGGGAACCTACTCGGCCCCTTCTGTCCCTCCCTTGGACAGAAGCTTTCTTTCCCTCAATAAATATATTCTGTTCTTAAAAAATAAAATAAATAAAAAATGACAAATTATATGGCTACATGCGGGAGGAAAAGATGGAGAGAGGATGGTTAACGTGTACAGCAGCACAGCTGGATGAGAGAACTACTAATGTTTTCTCACACAGTAGGTAACTGTGGTTGACAATTAATCATGTATTTCAAAATTGCTAGTACAGAGGAGTTTGAGGTTCCCAATACAAAGAAAAGACATGTCTGAGACAACAGATATGCCAGTAACCCTGATCAGCTCATCCATATTGTATACATGTGTCAAAATGTCATGCTAAACCCCATAAATATGTAGATTTGTTATATGTTAATTACAAGTAAAAATGTTTAAAATAGTAATACTAAAATATACAGGAAAAAGTACGTAGGTTATATGCAGATACCATGGCTATACAAGGCTGAGCAGCCACAGACTGTGGTGTCTAAAGGGGAGTCCTGGAGCCATCCCCCTTGGATACAGGACAATTGTATGGCCCACCGTCTCCAAGGTCCTGGGTATTCCTTCTTGGTAACACCACCTCTGAAGACATTCCAAGTTAAGAGAGGTTAAAGGAATTTTCCTGCTCATCTACCATTCTCCACCGACCCAACTGGATCGTGCAACCTTATTAAGTTTTGATAAGTTGTTGCCTAACAATACTCTCCTTGTCTGCATAGTTTCCATACATTTCTCTTCTTCTTCCAGTGAAATGTGGGTTTCTAAATCCTTATAAATGTGCTCTTCATGAGAGAAGCCTCTTCACCACTACACACAATGAATCCTGGGTCGTCACAATCCCCCTTTCACAGTGGTTTCTGCACCTTCAGAGCATCCACCAGACCCCTCGTATTCCCCTTCACCTAAATAGAAAGAGTCATCTGGCTCCTTATATCTTCGTCCGTCACTTACAAATGTAATAGTTGCTGGAATTTCATATCCAGCTTTCTCAGTTTTACTTAGTAATGTGACTTTTGGTATGTCATATGCTTCCTCACTGTCCCTAGAGTACAAACCAGCTTCCCTGTGACTACTTTTCTTGTGTCTGGAGAGCTCCAAGCTTTTCAAGTCTAAGTGTTCTTTCCCTATGGAGGATAGCAGAAGCTCAGCGTTCTCAGGCTTTTTCTTTCCAGGGGAAGAAGTATCTTGTGAATTCTTGCTTAGTCCCTTAGATTGACAAGCTGCTATACTCTCATGTTTTAAACATTCTGAAAATAACAAGATTTGGTTATTTGTTTCGTTTTGCTAGAAATGATAAAAGGAAATTTTAAGTTCACTTGAGTTTTAAGTCCTCAAAACATCACCTCTGCTTTTTCTTCTGTTGAAACAGGATTTCACTACGCTGTCCAGTCTGGCCTCTAACTTGCAGGCTTAAGTGATCCACCCTTGTGACTTGACTCAACCTTCTAAGAAGCTCAAGCTATAGGCCTATTTTCCCTCTTTTTTATTTCATTGGAAAGTAAGAATACCTACTGCCTCTTACCTAATCTGTATGGCAAAAAATCAACTGTCAGAATTACTTTCCACAGAAAAAAGTCAGATGGTACAACTGCCTTGTTCAAAAGTTTGTTTCTCATAGAAACTTTATAGGATAAATGAATGAACAAGAAATTTTGAATCTTACGAACTGTTTCCTTGTGAGCTTATTGTGACCCACAAGTCAGATTTCCTGGGACCACTGTTAATGAAACCTGATCTGAATAATTCCTAATTCATAAACAAAGAGCTGTAATTTAGAATAGTATATCCTAGAAATAATAAAGCCTATTTTTTCTAAGCATATTATCTTGTTTAACACTAGAGATCATTAAGGTTCACTTTTTAATTAAAACAGTCATTCTTTTAAAACCCTTGAAAAAGTTCTGGGTATCCTTTAAATCCTTTTCTTAAAAAAAAATAAAAGAGCTACAGCTACTTCTAGTGGTAATTTCCACAATTCTAAGAATACCTCCTGAAATAACTGCTTCATCATCTGCTGCTAGTTATGTTTGAGCCATGTAAGACTTAACACTTGTATGCATATCAAACTAGCTACCACAGAAGATTTTGAAATGAAAAGGGTAAGGCCGGACGTGGTGGCACAAGCCTGTAATCCCAGCACTTGGGAGGCTGAGGCGGGACCATTGTTAGTTGGAGACCAGCCCCTGGGCTACAAAGTGAGCTCAAGGCCAGCCTGAATTGCACAGTGAGACCCTGTCTCAAAAAGACAAAAAAAAAAAAAAAAAAAAAAAGAAAGGGTTTAATGTAATGGGTATGCCAATATCATCGATCTGATCTTTACACACTGTACACACATTGAAATATCACACCAAACCCCATAAATATGTACAGTTACTATGTGTCAATTAAAATACTGTTAGGTAAACAATATTTTAAAAAAGAATTAATGTTTTAATTGCTTTGGTAAACTAGAATTCTATTGATATTCTTCTTTTTTTAACTGAAAGTGTGGTACAGTCTGAACAACAAATTACCAGCCCCTAATCATTGCTCCTTGCTTTGTAAATGCTGCACACCTTCCCTATCTGATATTTCAGTGAAAATTTTCTCAGGGGGAAAAAGACATTTTCTCGGGGTGTAGTTTAATGCAAATGCCATGGATTCAACCCCTAGTACCAAAAAAAAATTTAAAAGTAAAAGGGCAGGAAGTTCTTTTTCTAGCTTCTTTGTGCTGAAAGACAAACTTCTACCCAGCCCTGGTGCCAACAGTTTCAACACGCTCAGTCCGACTCTCAGCATTTCTCTGGGCCTGCTGGTGTGCTAAAGCCTGGCCAAACACGCACTTGTTCTTTCAACTCCTCGTATTAAAGTGCTTCTGTGCTGGAGGAGGGGCAGTGATAATTAACATCAACATTTGGCTAAATTGTGAATATATTTTCTGATTTTGTGGGTGTCTCGGTTACTTTTCTCTCATTGCTGAGACAAAATACCTGACACCCAAAATTAAGGAAGGAAAGGTTTACTTACCTCACGGTTTGTGGAGGTTTCAGTCCATATGTGGGTGGGTGCCACATGGCAGAGGGCAACAGTTAGAGGCAGTGGAAAACAGAAAAAGCAGCAAGAGCAAAAAGGGAGGAAGCAGCAAGATCAAGACTTTCCCTCCCTTATATTGTATTTGAACTACCAGCCCCAGGGAGGGTGCAGCACTCACACCCATAATCCCAGCATTGGACCATGGCTCAGTCGTAAACTCTAGAAGCCCGCCCTATGACTGCATGAGGCTCTCACAAACCATGACAGTGGGTCTCACGGTCATGGGTTGGTGAAAGAAAATAGATTAGTGGAGGTCTCACGTTAGGCCCTGGTAACAAACAGCGTCACTGTAGCTACCAATGATAAAATATGTCACAGACACATAGTGGAGGAAGTGGCAGATGCCAATGCACACAGTATGGAAATCTAGACCTGAGCACTGTATGCCCCTGGCTCCCTATGGATTATTTATCTGTGGTTCCTCAGGTATTTCTTTTTCCTTTTTTGGTGGTGATGGGATAAACACAGAGTTTCACAGTGCTTAACTGGTGGTAGGACTCCCCAGCCTTATCTGCTGTTTTGATGACTTGAGAATCACATCAAGACTCAGCCAGGAGGTGGGGGTGTGGGGTTGACCTCTGAGGAGCCTCTCTTAAACTTCAGGTTGAACTAGGTATTTCCTGCTCTGAGCACTACACTCTAATGAAAAGAATGTAGATTAGTTCATTGATTTTTGGAGTTCAATTTGGTCACTGATTTTTTGGAGGTCAATATGGAGTACCAAGAAAATGAGTTAGATAAAAATAAAAATTCATGCCCTTCAATAAAGCAATTCCACTTCAGGAAACCATTGTAAGGGAACAGATGGACACCAAAACTGTGTACATGTGAATCTACACTATAATATTCCAGAATTTTGAGAGATAGGCTAGACCATTTGGGAAATAGGAAGATTATTAGATGTACTTGAATCCATTGGACTTGGGTCCAAAAGACTGAGTAAGAACAAAGGAAAGTTTCCAAATTTTATATCTGTGCAGGGAGGGGGTGCTGTTTAGTGGCTCAAAAAGAGGTGAGAACACAGACAAAGGCAGTTATTCACATACTGACAATTTTGCAATCTTTGGAGTCTTTGAACCTTGTAGGGACAGGAGGATGACAGAGTGCCATGGGGAGTTACAGAACTCTTTCTTCAAGAACATAATTGTCATGCCTATCAGGAACAGAACAGCAATCAGCCTTGAAGGCAAACAGATCCTGGTGGGAGCTGTTTGCAGGAATGTAGCTGTTAACCTTACTTGTAATCTTGCAGAGGTAGGTACTTCCAGGGAAGGGGGTTGGGGGAGAATTTGCTCAGGCTCGGTTTCCTTTTGAGTTCTGCTTTAATAACATTGTTTATAATACCAAATAATAGGAAATAACCTGTTATAAATTGAAGATCTGTGGAATAAATGTCATATCAATAGTGAAACATCAAACTGTAAAAAAGATGCAGTAGATCTCTATATATTGAAGATATCCATAATATCATTACGATACTTCTAATATTAAATACATAGCATGTGTGCATGCATATGCATTATATTAATGTATATTATACTTAGACAAATAGAGTCAAGAGATACTCCAAATTTTAACACTGATTGTCTCAGATACGATTACAGAGGGATTTATACTTCCTACTTTCAACAGTACTGTTTAATATTTTTTTGTCATTAACACACTTTTTCTCATTTGGATGTAAAAAGACTAATTGGTTGCCAGGCCTGTAATCCCAGCACTTGGGAGGCTGAGGCAGGAGGATCGTCACATGTTCGAGACCAGCCTGGGGTACAAAGTGAGCTCAAGGCCAGCCTGAACTGCATAGGAAGACCCTGTCTCAAAAAGACAAAACCACACAAAACAAAAAACTAATTGGTCTTTACTCACAGTTACATAGCTTGTAAGAAACTGAAAACAATCCAAATAACTATCAACATGATACTGAATGAAGACTATCAGATTTCACTTGATATTATATAGCATTCAAAAAGAATAAACTTCAGATACTAAAGTAAATTTTTCCTCCTCTTTTACTCAGCCCAAGGCTCACTCTGCAGAGCCCATTTTCCCCTTACCTTTCTGGTTTTTTTCCTACCTTTAGTAAATGTGAAACTTTGCCATTGTTTATGTTTGTTTTGTTCAATTCTTTGCTTAGGACAGAAAGAACCAAGAAATCGCCCCACAAGGAGACTCAGGTCCCCAAAACCCAATAACATATTTGGCTTAACCAGCTGGAAGGTTTCCAAAAGCCCTGTAGAAAGATGGTGCCTAACCTTCCTCCCATCAAGATGAGGGGCCAGTTTGGGAGGAGAAGCTGAGCATGCTCAGTCTATCCTTTCAGTCTCGGGATAGACTTGCCTATAGGGACCAGTGACTGACCTTTCAAAATCCTTGTCACAGCAAACTCTGGAGTCAGGCTTAAATCAGCACCTCAGTGTCAGAGGCTGTGTGACTCTGTCTCATATGCAATCTGTGTCTTCATTAATAAAATGGAAGTAGTGCAAGCCTTAGTAGAAAATACCCAAGACATGCAAAATGAGACGAGATTCACCTCAGTTCAGTATACATACATACATACAACTTGCCAGCAATACGCCTTTCATATGAAAGGGAGCCCATCAGGGCCTCTGCTTTAATTCTCATTTTTATTGCACTTCATTCTTTTTGGCTTTGGTATGCTTTTTGTTGCTGTTGTTCTTGCTTTTTTGTTGTTTTGGTTTTTGGATGTTTTTTAGACAAAGCCTCACTAATTTGCCCAGGCTGGCTTTGAACTTCTAATACTCCTGCTTCAGTCTGCTGACTGCTGGAATTTCAGGTGTCTGCCACCATATGCCTAGCTACATTGCTCCTCTCCAGAGGTGCCAGGGTTTGTTCTGTGTGCCCCTGAGGCCTGGGAGAGGAATACCTCAGTGTAGTGTGGACAGTCTGGGTCACTGCAGCGCGAGGGACAGTGTGGGTACAGTGGCTATGGCCCAGGAACAAATAATGCCATGTCTCCTCAGACCAAGACTTCACAAGATCCACTGTGAAGCAGTACTTGGTAAGGTTGGGAACATGGAAGAAGCTCGGGCAGGGGGGTGGGGAAGTAGCTCTGCCACCAACTTGCTCAGTGACGCTGGGTGAATTTCTTTACTTCCCCTCCCTCGGATTCCTCAATATAAGTGAGAATGAGGACATGCACTGACCTCACACATACGTTCCGAAGGCCAGCGGAAATCACCCTGTAGAGAGCATACCTGTACCCGGCACATAGTAAGTACTCAATAAAGCATGTATACCTGTCACTGGCATGTAAGGGTCAGGCATGAGGGGCCACCTCTTGGCAGGGGGGCACCTCTGGGCAGAGTAGCTCCTCGGACCATCTCCGAGCCTTCACAATGGGAGACACTGGGGTGTTGACTGAGAAACTCTCTTCAGGCTAAAGAACCACCTGGTTGGACTGAGGGTTTTTTAATCAGGTAGATATGACAGAAGCAAAATACTCAAATAGGCCAATAAGGGGGCAAATTTGGGAGAATTCACACTTGTAATTCACAACTTGTGATTCTCACCTTCCATCCTGACACTGTTTTAGGTTCACTGTAAGCCCCCTCGAGGATGGCCACGAGAGGGCTGAAGTCTGGCGGAGTGAGGTAGCAGACTACATCTGAGTGTGTGGGAGGAGCGCTCACGGCCCCCAAGGTGCTGGCCCAGCAGTCAGCAGTGTGGAGAAGTGCCCAGGGGCCTGGGTGTCTGCTGGCCTTCATCCAGTCTTTTCCAGACAGGACAATCACCTCGAGTTAAAGAGGACAGTGTAGACGACAAAGTGCGTTCAAGGTCAGCCAACACTATACACCAAGACTCAGTCTCAGAAAAAAAAAAAAAGATATATGGAAGGGAGAGGAAGGGAAGAGAAAAAGGATTTTAAAAATAACTAAAATGTATTATGTGCATGTACGTAATACACTCCCCAAAAGGAATGTAAATATTACATAGTATAAACATGCACTAATACAAAATAAACATTTACCAACCCCGCCCCTCTCCAGGAAATTATCTGGGTAAGGCCAGTATAATTACAAGGGATTATAAAAGTATTATAAATTATTTATATTACAAGGAATTTTACAAGTAGAAGAGGGAAAGCGGGTGAGTTCAGCACTCGGAAGGCTGAGGAAGAGGGATCACTGAGAGGCCAGCCTGGGTTACACAGTGAGTTCAAGAGCAGCCTGAACGACAAAGCCACCCCCGCCACACACACAAAGAGAAGAGTGAGGCAGAAGACAGTAAGGCGATGTGACAAGGAGACTTTGAGGGTGAAAGGAAACCAAGAAGTTTGAGCTGCTTTTAGATTCTGAAAAAGGCAAGATAACAGGGTCTTTTTACAGCCTTCATAAAAGGACAGTAGCATTATCAAGGTTTTATTACTTTTTCTGTGCTAGTGAACCCAGGGCCTAACGCACTTGAAAACTTGGACGTTAGGCAAGCACGACAGTGCAGAATATATCCCAACCCTGTATTTTAATTTCAGCTCAGTGAGCCCTTCTGGTGCTTCTGACCACTAGAACTTCTCTAAATTTGTGTTTTTTGTGATAAGAACACATACCATGAGTGCTGCTCCCTTAACAGATTTTGAAGTGTGCAATATAGTATTGTTAATTATAGGCACAATACTATACTTCAGAGAGCTAGAATTCATTCATTTTCCATAACATACACTTTATACCTATTTACTAAAGCTGTGTTGTTTTAAACTACTAAACTGGTAACTTGTTATCAGCAACAAAAAAGTAACACAGCACCTAATCCAGATAATCTCCCTGAATTGCAGGTTGGTCCAACGACTCAAATTTATGCTTTCTCCTCCTCTCCCACACCCTATCTACCATTTGCATGAGGACATAACTATGTCCTGTTTCTATTCCTTGCTCCTAGAAAAGAGCCCCATACTTATTAAGTACTAATCAATTGTTAAAAGTGTCAAAACACGACCTCTGATTTCTAGTGTTTGTATTTTTTTTTTCTTTTTAGGGGCAGGGTGTCACTATGCAGTTCAGGCTGGTCTTGAACTCGCTTTGTAGCCCAAAGTGGGCTCAAACTCACAGTAAGCCTCCTGCCTCAGCCTCCCCAGTGCTGGGATTACAGGCATGTGCCACGACGCGGGGGGGGGGGGTGCGGGGGGGGCCCGCTAGGGTTCATCTTGCTCTGCAGGCTACCACTTTGCTTAACTTTGCGTGTGACAGGTCAGGTATTTTCAAATTTGCTTTAGAAATTAAGCAAATTATATGTGCTAAGACCGTTTTTCCTATTATGTGTTGGGAGGCATTCTTAAATCGTTTTTGCAAGGGTCGGGGCTTTGTCCACTAAAGAGGTTACAAATTTAGGTTGTCTGGGAACTGCTCATTTCAAAAGTATCCACAGAGCATTGTTGAGTTTGTTTGTTAGCACAGACTTCTGGGACCTAGCTTAAGTGGGTGAATCCATTTTCTGCGGGCGGGTGCGGGAAACTACATAACAAACTCCGTGGACTCTGGCTCAAGGAACGGTGCGCTCAGAGGACTGGCTTCCACAGTCCTCCTGGGTAGAAACTATCTTTTTTTTTTTTTTTTTGGCGGTACTGGGGATCGAACTCAGCACCCTACTCTTGCTAGGCAGGCGCTTATTCCACTGAGCTATATCCCCAGCCCCAAAGCTATCTTCTCTCTCTGGCACAGCAGATGCTGGACGACGTTGGCTGGGAAAACCGCCACAAGCAGCAGGAACAGAGTGCGAAAAGCACCACGGCTGCCCCCCGCAGGTCAGACTTTCGGGGGCAGAGCTCCTGCTCGCCCACCTCCTGCAATTCCACAGGCTCTGCCTAGTTCCCCGGGCTCCTCTTGACTCCGCCCACATGTCGCGACGGACTCTTGAGAATGGTGCACAGCGCCCCGCAGGAAGTAGTTCCCTGAGCGGAAGCCTCTGAGCGTCATATAGCGGAAGTGCTTTCTCTTCCGGTCTCTTTGGTGTCCGCGGCACTAAAAAGATGGTGAGTTGGTTGCAAGGTTTCTCTGAATCGGTTTCCATCCTCTTTCCCTGTGGTGCACTGCGTGCCATTCCCGGAGAGCCGGCAAGGTTCCGAGTAAGGAGAGATGCCGGGCGAGGAAAGAGCATGCGGTACCCCGCAAGAGCCAGAAGAATGACTCTTGGGTGGTGGGCCTAGTCGACCGCCGTGGAACTGGATCCCGTCTAGGTTTCTTCTGTTTTGTGGGGCTCATGCAGCTCTGCTTCGGATAGGACTGTGAGGGAAGAGGTCTGAGAGCAGTTGGCTCTGTAACAGCAGAGGAGTTGATGCCGGTTCCTGGCAAGAGCCCTCAGGCATTGGGGTAGGCACATTTTTTCGTCTACAGTCTTAACACCTCTAAAATACATCTGTATATGTATAGTCGAGTCCGGGATGATGGCACGCCTGTAATCCGGGCACTGTGAAAGCTATTTGAGAACACTACAGCTCTTCGATAAGGGTTTCAGATAATATGAATTACCAGTACTAGTCGTTGCTTTGGCCTGTATGAAGAATTAGAAATTTGCTCGGTTTTGGTCTTTGTAATCGCCGTTCAATCGTATCAATAGATGGTTTCCCAGAAAACGTCAAAATGCATATATAGAAATTACTAGGTTTCCGAATTGTTTACCCTTTTAATTTGTAGACGAAGGGAACGTCATCCTTCGGAAAGCGTCGAAATAAGACGCACACGTTGTGCCGCCGCTGTGGCTCTAAGGCCTACCACCTTCAGAAGTCGACCTGTGGCAAGTGTGGCTATCCTGCTAAGCGCAAAAGAAAGTGTAAGTGTTGAGCCCGAATAAAGGGTTGCGTTGCACGTACGTGGGGGTAGGATATATAAAACTGTTGAGTATGTCTGTATGAAGTGGAGTGGCAACAAACTCTAGGTACTGTTAAATTGGCCAATAAATGAGTAGAATCTTGTGTTTTAGACAACTGGAGTGCAAAGGCTAAAAGGCGAAATACCACCGGAACTGGTCGGATGAGGCACCTAAAAATTGTGTATCGCAGATTCAGGTACAGTTTTTGTTTCAACATAGTGGATCTTAAGGGCTTGTCCAAGAACCTTTATTTGTGTAAAATTATTCTACTGTGATTAGTAGGAATGAGGCATTGGAAGGGTTTTTTTTTTTTTAATAAACACGAGTTAAATCCAGAAACTCTGAGCTATATTTCCAAAATGTTGATTTACATCTCGTTGTAATTTGCACCCAAATTTGTTGAGACAGTGTTACACGAATGAGGAAAGGGCGTGAGGCTCGCCTTAGTGAACGTTTATGGTGTTTGGTGAGCAGTCGTTTTGCTAATGGCATTTGTGAGTAGGTACCTTGGAGTCTTATTCAAAATCTCAGTTCTAGAGCTTCTTAAAAATGTAGGTTATCAGTCACACCCAAAACTTAGCTGCATTTTTACAGTGCCTTGTAGGAGGTGAACCTAACCACCATTCCAGTTGAGACTGAAAATGAAGCAGGCTTCATTTAAGCCAGTGCGTGATTACTGTAACCGGTTTCAGCAATTGTGAACTTCCCTATCTGGGCTGGAAAATTCCTTGTTGTAGGCAGTTACCTGTGTAAAATGTATCTCAAACATTTAAATAAAAAGAATTAGTAGCCACTACCTATTTGTCAGTGTAGAATTTTAAAAGGTCACAAAGCTTACCTTGATCAAGTGAACTTAAATTTTTTTGCAGTCATTATGTGGGCTCAGTGTTGAATAGTTTGCTAGTGTAATGTAAGAGCTGAGACCATAAGGCAAGGACAGATTTTTGAATTGCTTATTAATACCTTTTTCTTTTTGGATTCACTGGTGTTCAGAAGGGTAAATACAGTACGTCTTTATTAGAATATTAATTGAAATGTAATGCTCTGATTTAAACAGTTCAAAATGTCTGCTGTTAGGTCTGTTCATACTTCCCTTGCTAAAGGAAGGTTGCTAGGATCTGACCTTCATAAGGAACCATTTTTACACATAACCACATTTCTTAGCCAAGTAAGGTAATAAATCTGTATCGAAATTGCCGTTGACTGATCTTAAGCAGAATGAAATAATAGCTTATCAGTGATGTTGTAAAAATAAATGTCTGAACATATGAATGCAACAGTGATTTCAGCATTTAACTGAGATAAGCTCGTTTACGTAAGTTCAACAAAAATGACAAAGTGTGTCTATGTTGCTAAAGAAACTTCTTGTCTTTAATATGACACAGGCATGGATTCCGTGAAGGAACAACACCTAAACCTAAGAGAGCAGCTGTTGCAGCATCCAGTTCATCTTGAGAATTTCAGCGATTACTCAAAATAAATACTTTGGTTTTAAAAGATATCTATCTGGTGTGCTAAGGTATTTCTTTGTTAGGTTAATAAGTTCAGTGAATTTACTGGTTTGGGGAGTGGGGCACTTAATTACTTACACAGTTAAGAGACTGGTATGTATTGTGTTTGAGATTGGTCTTGCTGTGTAGTTGAGGCTGACCTTGAACTCCCTGCAGTCTCAGTGCTGGGTTCTTCATTTTTCTGTGTTAGTGACGTGGCAAAGTTGTGTTTAAATTGCAAGTTCCTACAATTAGGATAACACCTAAGATGCTTGAGCTGTCCTGTATGGGAGGAAGAGGGACAAGTGTACTAATTCCTGCCTTTACCCTGTTTTTTAAGATACATTTGTACAGAAGTCCCTGCAGATAGGAAACATTATTTTATAGATCTTGGTTTTTAGCATTTAGGAATTGGACTGATGGTTAGGGTGATTTTACTACTTCATGCCCCTGTGTTCTTTGAAAGCTAGTAATTTTGAGGGCCTTTTGAGTAGTTGATGAGTAGGTCCATAAATGATGGTGCTTTTTTTTGCAGGGCCACTGAAGTACTTTCAACCTTCAAAGACCAGTTTTGTTACTTTGTGGTTTTGTAACTGTCAGCCCACCTCTCCGGTCTTTATAACCTGATCTTGCTGCATTACTAATGGTTCTTCAGTGATGGAGGGGCAACTAAAATACCTGAGCCTAAGTAAGGGGAAAAGAACCACTGAAGCCAGTAGGCAGCGATTTGACTCCCTGAAGTGAAGTCTAGTCAGAAGCAGCAGCATAAAGAAGGTGGGCAGTGCTGTAATATGCTAAGAAAGGCCTAATTCCAAGACAGCGCTAGAGCAAAGCAGTAAGGACCCGGGGTGGGTGGACACAAGGCTTCGGCTGTGCTTTGAAGCTGAATGTACGGCATGCTCTTGCCTTGGCCCTAGTGGACTGAGGTTTGGGCAGTGGGCCCTTGTAATACTTGATACAGTTAAGAAAGAATCGGAAGGCCTGACTAATGCTTGTGGCCCCCCAGTTCCCCGCTGGGCAGTTAGGAATCAGCATTTCTTGGGCAGAGGGCACATAGGACCTCAGGAAGACAGTGTTCATGAATTGTTTATTTGGCCCATAGGCCTTGGTCCCTTCTCCCTTGTATGCTTTACTCCTCATGGGTGATGTGGATAATACAGGAGTTCCGTGTGCTCACTTGTTCTGGGGCAGAATTGGATAGTTTTATTAGCAAATGTCTTCATTATATCAACAGTAAAGTTTCAAATAAGGGCAAGGCAGAAGATTGAGATCAGCCTTGAAAGACTCCACATTGGCTCAATTGAAAGGCAGTGAGAGTATAGCCATTTTGGCTTCAGAGGATTGCATGACTTTTTCTTTTTTTAAAAAAAAACAGGATCTTGCTAGGGAATTCAGGCTGGCCTCAAACTCAGGAAATCCTCCTCACTTGTCTCGTGAGTGCTGGGATTATGAGGTGTGAGTTCTACATTGAGATAATAGAATTATGTGTAATGTAGCAGATCTCAAAAGCAGGGAGCTAAGAATCTTAGGGTACCTTAACATTTCTGGCTAGGGCAAGGTTGGTGCCTTCACTGATAGGGAATATACACTAGAGGTATTGGGGCAGTTGATGGGAGGGGACATGAAATATTAAGGAAGCAATTATGTAAACTTCGTGGCAGTTGAGATTGAAAGGCAGGACTGAAGATCTGCATTTCAAAGTTAATATACTATTGTGAAAGGAGACTAATTTTAAATTAGGGTGAAGATAGAAGCAAGATTAGTGGTAGTAGGACTGGGCACATAATTTAAAAATAGAGGTGGAAGTAGTAGTGTATGCTTACAGTCCCAGCTGCTTAGAAGACAGGAAGATCAGAAGTTCAAAGCCAGCCTGGGTAGGTAGTAAGGCCCTCACTCTTGAAAGGGAGGGTGTTGGGACATTGAGGATATAGTTCAGTGGGGTTCAGTTATGAGCACTACCACCAAAAAACAGAACAATGCACTGAACTTCAGTAACATTTCTTGACCCAGTAATGATTGAAATCATTTAAGAATATAATGCCCTAAAGGGAAAAAATAATGTAGAGGGGCTTGAAAGTTTGGGGAGATGGCTGTCAGAGGAACAGTTGATTTGTTCAGCATAAGTCGTGCATGCCATGTTAGAGACGGCAGGAGCAAAGCCAGACGCCTCTCACCTTGAGGTTGACAGTATACCAGTGACTGCAGAATTAGCCTAGAAACTGGACAAGGTTTTTTTTTTTTTTGCGGTACTGGGGATTGAACTCAGGACCTTGCACTTGCCAGGCAAGCGTTTATTCAACTGAGCTATATCCCCAGCCCATGGACAAGGTTCAGTCACTCCAACCAATGAGGAGATTGTGTGATGGGGCGTTTAGTCTTGTTGCTGAGGCCAGAAAGGGTAAGAAAGACCTGGAATTGCAAAATGTTGGCTTTACTGATCTCTGCCAATTTTTTCAGTAGAGTATTTAAAAAGTGCCAGAGGTTTAGGGGAGATTGTATAGTGAGAAAGGAATTTAGTTTGAAAATATGACATACTTTTGGATGACTACCCAGATATTTTTTTTGTTCTGTAGTGGTCGTTAAGCAAATCTCTAATTTAGTCACCTGTGTCAGAAGTGATTCTAGGTCCAGGAAATATAAATGGGAAACAATGTTCCTGCTCTGAGTTTGTGATAGTGGCGGTGTGGGAATGAGTTGAGCATTGTGGCACACAGCTGTATCCCAGAACTTAGGAGGCTGAAGCAGGAGGATCACTGCCAGTTGATACCAGCCTGAAGTATGTAGCATGACACTACCTCAAAAAAAAGCTGAATCGTGAGCTACTTACTGTAAAGACAAGAATATTCAGGCAGTGATTATCTTAGCCCTTGAGTGCTGGGTTGGTGGCAAAATTTTGCTGTGGCTACAATTAGTTACAGCTTACATGTATTCCTGTTACAAAAAGCGAAGTAATACATTACATTACAGAATTGTATTGGAAAAAGACCTTTATGACATTAGTACATGGATTATATTTCTGACACTTGGCTTTTTTTTTTTTTTTTTTTTTTTTTAAAGAGTACAGGGCTGGCTAAATAACCTGAGGATCCAAGAAAGAAAGCAGTAAAGCAAAAGCTTCCTTGTCTAGGAACTAAAGGAATGCTTGACATTCTTCTTTTGTTTTGAGCTGGTTTTACTATGTAGTACAGGTTGGCCTTGAGCTCCTATGTCCCAGGCTGACCACAAACAGCGATCCTCCTGCCTCAGCCTCCTCGGTGCTGTGATTACAGATGTGTGTCACCACACCTGGAGACGAGTCAAAAGAATGTATCTCTCTTGGTTGAACACATCTGTAGAATGGACTTGGTATGTGGACTGAGATCAAAACATCTTATTTTTATATCCTTTCTATATAAAGAGTATGTCTGAGTGGCTCTAGGTCAGTGGTGGCACAGTGGGCTGTTTTTATCATTGCAAGCTATAAAAGGTTCACCATCACTGTCTAAGGTGAAGAATTGCTCAGAGTTGCATGTTTTTTTCCTGTCAATTCACAGGTAATAAAACTTCATGTTTAGTTGAAAAGGGTTTTTGTTTAGTTGAAAAGGGTTTTTTTGGTATCGGGAATCAAACTCGGGCAGGTACTGTGCCACTGAGCTATATCCCAAGCCCCAAAATTTTGCTATCAAGTGTCCAGTCCTGTGTGACAGTGAAAACTTAAAGCTGATACACTTAACCTCTCCCAGCGTAGGCCTGCTTTGGGCCAAAGCTGGCAGCGGGGGGCGTGACCCCTCTCCTTCAGCTTTCTCTGTGTATCTTTGCCGGGGCTTTGAGCTGCGCTTTGCTCCTCCCTGGCCCTGAAGGATAAATAGGATGAAGGAGGTGAGGGTCAGGAGATGGGGTGATTCTTTCTTGGCTGGAACTTTGCAGTCTGGACCCCACAAATGATTAAACTTGCGGGTACTTGTGTGGTCTTTTAATCCTCTGTACCCCCACTCTCCAGGCTCTAAAATGGGATTATTTACGACATTGGCAGGGTCAAAGTTATTCCACATCGGTCCTTTCTCTTAAGTGGCGCACAGGCTTGGCCTGAACAAACTGAAGTACAGAAAGATCTCATCAAGCCCTCCGTTTGTATCTTTAGTCACTTCGCACATAGCTGAGGCAAAAATACCAATACCCACAAATGAAGGGAGAAGCTTATTTTGTTAAAAGTTTTAGTCCATAGCTGACTCCAAGGCAGGACAGCATGGTGTGACAGTATCTCTTGTCATGGCCAAGAAGCAGCAAGCAAAGGGAGGAGCTGGAGGGAGATGACCCAGGCCCTGGCAGTAACCGGGCCTTCAGACCAGGCCTCCTAAAATATCAGGTCAGCTGTGCTGCCCACATAATCCAGTCACCTTCCAAAGAAATTTCTTCTTTAGTTGTCTCCTAACTCCTATGTCCTTGATCTGAACTGAAATGCTGTGAGTGAGAGAGAGAACGTGTGTGTGTGTGTGTGTGTGTGTGTGTGTGTGTTTTGCTTTGCTTTAAAAAAATACAACTACACACAGCTATACTCCCAGTGGAAAGATTACCATGAGTTCGAGGTCAGCCTCAACTACATAGTGAGACCCTGTCTCAAAAGTCGATATTTAAAAATAATAAATGTTCAAAGTGTTTTAAAGTTCTGGGGGAAATAAGTTTTCTTTAAAAGCCATTGGGAAGACTGGTGGCACACACCTGTACTCCTTCCCAGTACTTGGGGAGGCTGAGGCAGGAGGATTGCCATGAGTTCAGGGCCGGCCTGAACTACATAGATACAAACACACAAATTAACGGGACGGAGAACAAGAGAAAGGTCTAGTTAAGTTAGGACAGGTGTTAGGTGTGGTTGAGGGGGAAGGGGACTGATAGCAAATGGTATTTCAGGGACAGAACCACTTGGATGAATGGGTGGAAGGCAGAGACGTACATGGTCAGCCACGTCAGAGTGGAGGATGTATGTTCAGAACAGAAACTTAAGCTTTTCATGTCACTGGGAAGCCACCATGGGAGGAGGAGCAGCTCCCCAAAAGAGGTGGAAAACAGCCTCAGCAGTGTTACCCTGTTAGGCAAGGCTGTGGAGAGAGGAACCTCTGGGAATATATGAGAAGGTACAGCAATGCTTTCAGAATTGCAGGAGACTTGAGACCATGTAATACAGCTTTTTGGAGAGGACAGAAGTGTGGCACAGTTGTGAAAGGTATGTATGTCTAGTAATACAACACTGGAATATAATCCTTTAATAGATGCACCAAGCAGGTGGTACATGCCTATAATCCCAGCACTCTGGGAGGCTGAGGTAGGCGCATTGCAAATTGGAGCCCAACCTGGGCAACTTAGTCGATGTGAAGGTACTAGGTTTAATCCCCAGTACTGCCAAAAAAAAAAAAAAAAAAACCCCAGCTGATTATGTGAAGCATTTTTCTGCCAAATTTGCCTTCAGTATAATCCATATTCATCTGTGGCCAGTATGGATGTGGAACCACAGCGATGATCATTAATCGTAACAAGATGTAAGACACCATTTACATACATCGTTTTAGCACTGGGTTAACGTAGAAAGTAATAGTAGCAAGTCATGTCCAGTACTTTTGGAAAAGAGCAAATCTATCTTTTGCTGAACTCGCCACATAAAAGTTCTGTAAAAAACTACATTGTATACTACTCCCATAATGAAAAATTTGAAGGCCCTGGGATTGAACCTAGGGTTTTCACACAGCTCCATCCACAGCCCTTTTTGTGTTACACCGACAATCATTTTAATACAGCTTAAAAGTTGAGTAACTGTGTCCCTGTCTTAATACATCAGTACAGTTCTAACAATATCTGAAATGGGGTAATGTATAAGAAGATTCTTGTTCACAGTCCTAAAGATAAGGAAGTCTGAAATAAAGGAACTGGTCTGGAATGAGCCTTCTTGCCGAATCCTCACATAGAAGATGGAAAGGCAGGGAAGGAAAACGGGGCCTGCTCTTTTATAACACAATCATGCACCCATGAGGGCAGGATTGCCTCTTTCTCACGCTATTTATTTAATCTTCTCAATTTTAATATGAATTTTGGAAAGGAGAACATTTAAAGCTAATTGTTTCCGACAATTCGTCTTGAAACGATCTCCACTAGTGCTATGAGGTAGGGTTTTCAGGAGGTGCACCAGTTTAGAGATCTTAAATGTTTTCCAAAGGCCCACTGGCCTACGATGTTACTGAAAACTATGGGAGGTAGAACTTAGTGGGAAAAAAAGGCCAGTTATGGTTTGTGGCTGGGTGTCCCCCCAAATCCTCATGCAGTCATGGGGCGGGCTTCTAGAGTTCATGATTGATTCATGGTCCGAAGTTGGAATTACGGATGTGAGTGCTACACCTCCCCTGGGGTGGATAGTTTGCATACAATGTAAGGAGGGAATGAGGCTGCTTGCTGTTGCTCCTCCCTTTTGCTCTTTTGCTTTTGCTGTTTTCAGCTGCTGTGAACAGTTGCCCTGTGCCATGTGCCACTCTGCCTTGGAGACAGCCAAGTGTGGACTGAAACCTCCACAGACTGTAACCTAAATAAACCTGTCCTTCCTGATTTCTGGGCATCAGCTATTTTGTCTCAGCAATGAGAGAAAAGTAACTAAGACAAGGCCACTGGGGGGCTGTCCCTGAAGGAAATGCTGAGACTCCAGCAGCTCCTCTGTCTCTGGTTTGCTTACTGGCCACCATGAGGCGAACAGACCTGCGCTGTGCTCCTGCGCAGGCCCCAAGCAACACAGGCCCAGAGTAACAACTGAACATCCATGCACTACAACTTAGCTAACTGTGAGCCAAAGTAACTCCTTGTCCATTGATTATCTTAGGTATTTGATCACAGTGACAGAAAACTGACAAAGGAGGGGATTAAATTATGAGGTTGCTTTCCCTTAAATAGGTAAAGGCCTTCACACCGTGATCAGTAATGGTTATGAGGAGGCATACACAGTGATGAATCCTGTTTATTCTTTGGCCATGTGAGGACACAGCATTCCTGAGACAGTGTTAAGGGCCATCTTGAAAGCAGAGACCAGGCCCTCACCAGACAATGAAACTGTCAGCACTTGCATATTATACTTCAATTGTGAAAAATAGTTTTTCTGGTGTACTGGTAGATAATGTTGGAATTGAATTAAATTATAACACACTGTTGGTGTCTGCCACAGAATCTGATGTCAAAAGTGTTGTGATGAGTGGTGGATGACAGTTTGAAAATCAGTTTGGCTTTTTCCTGTCTCATTCAGCTGGTTTAACAATACCATAGATCAGGTGGCTTACAAACAACAGAAGTTTATTTGCATAGTCCTAAAGGCTGGAAGTCCAAGATCAGGGTGTCAGCACTGTCAGGTTCTGGTGAGGGCCCTCTTTGAGATTGTAGATTGACTTCCTATATTCTTGCATAATGGAAAGAACAGCAGAGCTTTGTGTGGTCACGTTTACTGAGGACACTAACCCCACCCATGCCAGCTCTGTCTTCATGACCAATTACCTCCCCAAGCCCCCACTTTCTGGCATTATCACATTGAGGGGTAACTTTGAACACAGAAGTTTGGGAAGGGACACATTCAGTTTATAACATCTAAAATTAGTGTGGCCTTCTAGATGGGATCCTAGAATAGAAAAAGGATATTAAATAAAAATGAAGGAAATCAGAACAGTGTATTTTAGTTATTGATAACATATTAATATTGGTTCATTAACTGCAACAGAGGCACCATATAATGTAAGACGTGGATACCAGGGAAGGGTGTGTGTGGCGTATATGAGAACTTTGTACTAACTTCACAATTTTTCTGTGAAACTTCTAAAAAATAAAGTGTATTTTAGAGAAATATGAGAAACCTAGAGAATAATAATGTCTACCAAAATAATAAATAATAATAAAATAAGCATTTGAGAGAAAGGAAAATATAACCTAGAGAGGAGCTTAGAATACTAAAAATGAGCCTTTAGCAATCACACTTTTGTTAGAGGTAGGTTGTACATTTGAATTAAAGAAATGCCATGTGCCATGAGTCATCTTTCTACAGAAACCTTCAGTGCTGTACTGCACCAAGGGTAGACGAGGAGGGGAGCGCCACAAGACTAGAGGGCACTGAGGCGGGCACTTGTGCAGGAGCTGGCTTTAAGGAATGATGCATGTATATAGCTGGGTGCCAAGACATCGGTGCATTTCTATTCTGAGCTTTTCACCTTAACTCTTCTCAGAAGGATTTCACTGAAAACGACTTTGACAAATTACAGTACTTAGTGGGGCTAAACCTCCATACTTCACGTAAACATATGGTTAAGTGACTGTTAACTGTGCTCAGGAAGTTAGGGTCTGGTTCCTGCAGGATCCTTGTTTTCTGGGGTGATGTTTCAGTAGTTCTTTCTCTGCCTTTCCACTTAAATAAATGAACAAATTTTGAAACAATAGTATTTTGAAAAAGACCAAATTACTTCACGTCAAATAATTAGCTTACTTAAAGACAGGCACATGTTTATGAGCTCTTTGTATTATTATCCAAAAATAACTCAGTAAAAGCAATTCCAACAATGACCCAAACAGGATAGTTGATTTTTATCTGTTTAGGGGTATTAGCAATTGGACTCTAGACCTTATGCTTGCTAGACAGGCGCTGTGCCACTGAGCTACATCCCAGCCAGGATAGTTGAAATACCTCTCTCTGTATGTCTTTGATGATACCAGATTATCAGCATATCCTTCACTGACAATATTATTTCTTAAGTGATAAGAATAGGGCACTAATGGCAAGCCTAGTAATACACTCCTGTAATCCCAGCACTCTGGGAGGCTGAGATGGGAGAGGAAGATTTCAAGCCTGAGTTGAGCCTGGGCAATTTGGAGACTTAGTGAGACCCATCTCAAAATGAAGAAAGATCATTGTGGCAAATTGATATACTTTGTACTGCTGATTATGAATTGATCCATATTGTTGGTAATGAGTAAAACAACTGAGGGGTGGGCGTGGAAGATACCTTATTAGCACGAAAGAATCATCTAGAATCAAGCGACCACATTCACGTGGAAATGGGCCAAAGGAGATTTTGTGAACAGTATGGCAAGAGTTTCCCTCAAAAATTGTTCTGGACCTATTTCTACAAGAGTAATTGAAACTTAAAATTCATCATTTTGAGGCAGTTGTAAACTTTTTTTTTTTTGGTATTCCGAATCAAACTCAGGACCTTGTGCTTCCCAGGCAAGCAATTGTGTCACTGAGCTATCTCTTGGCCCCAACATTTTAGCCTAAAATAATTTCAGACCAGGAGTTAGAAGTACCTATCACTGCCAGACAGGTCGGGGAGGGAAGGAGTTTATCCACAAACTAATTTTAATCACTGTAACTTCTTGGGATGCTTCGAATAGGAACTGCAGTCCTGTCTCTTCAATAGGTTTTGCTTCGGAATCCTCTGTTATCCGTCTTTTTAAAGTAAGTACTCTGGCCTTAGATCCCTTAACTCTACAAACCAGGAAGGCCTCACCCATACTGCCCAACATCGTCTGCTCTGCTAGGTGGTGACACAATCTGTACCTCTAGCTCAACTTTTCCTTGGAGATATGGACCTGTGTCTGTATCATCCTAGGGATCATCCTAGGGATCTTTATCATCTTAGGGATCTTTACCCGAGTATCTCTTAGATGCATTTATGTTACAAATAGAATTGATTATTTCAATGAATTCCCATTCGTTGAAAATTCCATAGGATTGGGGCTGGGGATATAGCTCAGTGGAATACGCGGCTGCCTGGCAAGGGCAAGGTCCTGAGTTTGATCCCTGGTACTGCAAAAAAAAAAAAAAAAAAAAAAGAAAATCCCATAGGGTAATTGAGATTCTTTTCACAACAATCTGTGTGCCTTGTTAATTCCATTTTCTAAAAAGGTGCTGAGTTTCTCCTTTCATACACAATGCCTTATGATTTCTCCACTTGCCTCATGATTTCTTGTGACTGAAAGTCTGTTATACCACAACTTTGGTCTTGCTCTTATCTTTCTAGTTTATCCTCCATAATAACGTTAGTTTAAAATTTTTCTCTCTAAAAGTTAATTTTGGGAGAATGCTGAGTTTGAATTTAGGGCCTTTGAACTGAGTTATGCCCCAGCTTTTGTTGTTTGCATGCACTCTCTGCCTGGCTTAAAAGTTTTTTTTAATTTTAAAAGTAAAAGAACGGAAACATATTAACAGACAGCCACTTACAAAGTAGCACAAGAAATAGTACAATCAGAACTGAATTACAGACAAGGTAACAGGGAATTAGCAAGGGTTGCTGTGTTACATATTGATAACTTCAAAGTGCATACTCAGGAAAACAAATATAGACATGCAAGACTGATCAAATAATTAATCATTAACTGTTCCTTTCAATAAAGTGATAGAAGTCAGTAGTACAACTATGTTAGCTATCCTGCATATACATATATACATAATTATCCCTTTCTTCCTTTTCTGTTTTCCCTCATCCAAAGTTAATTTTTGACTCTGTAATACATGCATAAAGTTCACAATCAAAAACGGTACAAAGGAGTATTCAGGGAAAAGTCTGCTGCTTGCATGTGACGGTTCTTGCCCTCACGCTACTGGAGTCAGACGCAGGACTTGCACTTATGCTATGTCTGAGCTACATTCTAAGCCAGACTTGACGCTTGGTCACCCACTTCTCCTGCTCAAAGGCTCCCTAGCTACCAATGTCTTGGTAAAAGAGTGTATTTCTAAAATGTATCTGCTTTATACTTTCTTATGGTCTCATTACTCTTCACAGTAAGGTCCTGTGAAAAGTGTAAGAGACTTCTCAGGACCGAGTTCTGTTTGCCTCTCATTTTAGTATTCTCTGTGTACATTCAGATTCTACCCTCTGTAACAATTAGCTCTTTCTAAATGGCCTGAGGCTTACTTTTCTCTGATCTTGCATATGCTGTCCAACTGCTGGAACGCCTTTCTTAGTATCTCCTCCTCCACATATTGATGATTAAAATGTTGGCAGACTTTATGGATGAAGGTCATACCCTTCTCTCGTGAGACCCTTACAACCATGTATATATGTTTTTATTATAATAGCATCTGCCACACTGCTTCATTTGCTGCTAGAAGGCAGACACTGTTGCTTTGCTTTTCTGTCCCCAGCATCTGGCAAAGTAACATGTAGTTTTTGTTTATTAAATGAAGAATATTATATAAAATGTTATCTGTAACTAAACCAAGGACATACTAGGATGCGTTAGTAGCTCAACATTTATAGTTCTGGCCAGCATAATTACACATGGACATTGAGGAAATGTAAAATCCACCTGACAGTGTAGCCTACTAATACTTAAAGAAAGACTAGGAGGGGGTGCAGCACCCTTAGAAGCGCTAAAGGATTGGGGTGGAAGCAGTTGTCAGCTACCTAGCTCCTCCAGGAGACTGGAGGTCCCTGCCACTGCACTGGGCTGTCCTGGTATGGCTTCATCGATGCTGATCTTATTTGTACCAATAAAAGCTGAAGCAGTGAAGTAGAGTGTTACCTCTATAATGTTACTCCTACTCATTTGTATTTCAATATACTTTGCTAAAAAAGGGGTAGAGTCACAAATAATAGCTCAAGAAAGTGGGTGTAAGCTACAGTCTAACTTATCTTTGCCTCCATTCAGGGAAACATGTTAAGCCATGTGAATATTATCTATCTTGGCTAGGGGCAGAAAATATGGAGCACTGCCACTGTAGAATATGCTATTGTAGACCTTTCTCCTAGGTGAGGACAGTGCCCCCCCTTTTTTTCTTAAATGGAATTTGCCAGTGCCTGAAAATGTACGTGAAAGTGAAAATTTGGAGATCAATTTATGGCAGAATGAAAGAAAGAGTAGAAAATGTGATAAAATTATAAAACAGGAATGAATGGAAAAAGAGCAAAAAAAGTAGCAGGCTTATTATTTACTATATCTTCTTAAGTATGTACAGGTTTTAACTCAACATAAAGGAAAACACTCTCAAAACACTGAGCACATAAAGTTGCTTAACCCAAGACTATGGTATCTAGGAAAGGTGACCTCAAATTCCTACCCAATGCTTTGGTCTGCGATCCTAGGTTTTTAATTTTTCCAACAATACTTTTAATTCTATTTGTTACACAGAATTGTATCTGACAGTAACACAAAGGAGAATCAAATTAGGTTTCTGACAAAAAAGTTTATATTACTCTTTTAAGTATTCATCTTTTATGAAGACATTGGTGAATGGATTTGCAGAATTCACCAGTTTGCGTCTTTAAAGATGCTTAGAGGCTTACTGGCTCAGAACTGAGGTATTTTATGATCATTTTCTTTTCAGTTAAAAGAAATAATGGAAGCTTGCTTGGCTAAATTCTAAATGTGATGGAAATTTAAAGCAATTTAAGACGCCAGTTTGCAATGTGTTAAAAGCCCTCCCCATGGAAGGTTGTGATCCCCAAACTCTGAGCTGCAGGAACTCAGGAGGCATACAGTAAAGAAACCAGTAGCTTCTGTTTCTTGCCACCTAAAGATATCAGTAATCAAATATTTTAATTCTTACCCTTCAAAATAAGTACATTCTGAAACACAGCGGGCTCTTGATTATCTAAGGCTAGCTGGTACTGCTCCATTAAGTACCGTGATTGTGGAACTCAAAGACAAGACGCTGCCAACCCTGTGACATCTTTCTCCAGACCAAACAGTGCTTAGTATATGTATGCCAAGTGGGTTTCATAAAGAGAAGAATCAGCACAAGTGGGTAATTTTCTATAAGAAAAAGGAATTTTAGTCTTTATCTTTTTTGTACTATTTCATGAAGAATGCAATCCTTTCCCAACGATACAGCCCAGAGGCAGCGACATTGGAGTGGAAAGTGAATACACTGCTTGTTTCTTTAAATTGATAGACTAGATTCTGCTTTGTGTTAGTGGAGTGGGATTGAAAAGAACACTTGAAAACTCTACTACAAATATTCATATTTTTCTTTCCTTGTGATGTTATGGTTGCATTTATACAAGTACACTCACTGCAAGTACAATTATGTGCCAATTGATCTAGCTGATGTAACTGTTTTATTTTTGAGCAGATAGTGTACACTGTATTTATAATTTTAAAACATTCTTATACATCAAAAGTTCTGCGTAACAACCTCTTCCCAAATACACACAGGTCCCCAGCCTGCTCCTTGCGACAGAGGAAATTTCAGGAAGCAAAGACTGGCAAAGGCTCCTTAGGCTGCCACAGTGCTCAGCAGCAAATTACAGCTCAGTTTATTAAAAAAAAAAAAAAAAAAAAAAAAAAAGCGAGAGGGCAGGACTTTGTTAAACATGCAAGTGAGAACTTCCAGTCGCTTTAAAGTCCATCTGAGAGGAAAAGATGAAGATCAGGAACGAGCTGCAGCGCGGTGTCCCCTGCCACGCTCAACCCACTCTGCAGCGGTAATATCAAGGGCGCGTGCCCCACCCCCGCAGGAGCGCAGGCCCTCACCTTCGCGCTCGGCCGAAAGCAGTGATGGGGTTATCGGGGCGCCCACTGCGGGCAGCGTCTGCACCACACGCGGAGGCCCATAGCTGCCCCGGCGCCGCCACTCCCGAGCCCGCTCGCTGTAAGATAGTGCTCGAGTACCAGCGGGGCGGACGAGGACAGGATAACGACAAGAACAAGGAGGAGCCACGGCGCGCCGCGACCTCCGCCCGCCCCCAGAGGCAGCGTCAGCGCCGCCGCAGCCGCGGCTGGGAAGCGGGGCGGCGGGTAGGCAGCCGCGCGGCCCCCGCCCCGCGTCCCCACCCGTCCGCCTCCGCGCCGCCCCGCCCCGCCCGCCCCCTCCGCCCCCGCTCGCGGCGCTTGCGCAGGCTCAGTTCCCGGAGAAAGATGGCGACAGCCGAGAAGCAGAAACACGACGGGCGGGTGAAGATCGGCCACTACATCCTGGGGGACACGCTGGGCGTCGGCACCTTCGGCAAAGTGAAGGGTGAGGACGCCTGGGGCCGAGGCCGGCCTCCGCCCCGGGCCAGGCGGCTTCTTCCCTTCGCACCTTTCATCCTCCCCCGCACCCACGTCCCTTGTCCAGGGCTTGGCGGCCCGGTCGGACTCCTGCGGAACTAGACCGGGGCCTCGGAGGGACTGCGGCGCCCCCTCCCCCCAAGGCCCAGGCGGGCTGGTGGGCGGGGGCCGGTCGCCATAGCGACGGCGCAGCGGCCAAGAGGGGCTGGTCTGCGCGAGGGGCGGGGAAGCCTGGAGGTGCGAACTTTCCCAGGTGCCGGAGGGAAGCTGTCTGGGTCGCCGTGGCCTTTGCTCTTCCCGCCGAGCCCCTGTGGCTGCCAGCCCATCCTTTCCCCGCGGTCCTCCGGGCTGTGCCTATTTCCATCTGTGGACTTACCCGCCCTTGGTGTTTTCTGACTGTAAAAGGTGTTCTTCTAGAAGTAAGGTTTCTTTGGGGGGAGCCCACAAAACTAAAAAAACAAAGCAAAACGACACAGGGCATTTCGTTGGAAAGTACCACTTTTGACCTTCACATCAGTTAATAGATATAAACCGGTCAGGTATTTGCGATGCCTGGTTTATGTTCTGAACGCTGATCGGTGCCTTCAGTATTTTCCAGTTACCCGGAGATGTGCGGTTACTGTGTGGCCACCGGGCAGGTAGAGCAGATGTTGCCCCCAGATGGTATGTTAGTCTACTTAGCACAGTTCGTCTCCATTTATTTTCACAGGATTTTTATATTTAATAAACAAGTTAGTGTACTTTTTGTTGTTAAGAAAAACGTAAATTATAGCCAGGTGTGGTGGTATATTCCTGTGATTCCAGCAATATGAAAGCTGAGGTGGGAAGCCGTGAGTTTAAGACCAGCCTGAATTATATAGCCAGACTGTGACTTGAAACCAACCAATCAAACAACCCTACAGAAAGTCAAAACAAAGTAGTAGAATCTGTCTTATCCTTATATGGCAACACAGGTGTTCTGGAAATAACAAAGGCTCTCTAGTCCACCAATTCTAGCACAAAACTTCAGTTGCAAGCTTTGTGAGGCATATTTTCTTGTCGTTTAAAATGTTCAAATTTAGAGACATGGAGGAAGTTTGGAACTGATCAAAATCATGCTTGTCTCTGGAGAGATAATAGACTGTGTCTTTTCATACACTAAGCACTTAGTACATATTTGACTTGAAAGAAAAAAAAGTCTGTGAAAATCTGTACAGTGAATTAACTGTCTTGCTCTCCCAGAGCTAAATAAACGTTTTCTTATTTTATCTAGATATGAAAGAGATCCCTTCCTTCTCTTTCCCTGAGTCATAAAATTGGAAAATTGCTGTATACCTCATAGGAAAGCACACTCATTTCCTGCCTGACCCTTGTTAGGAATATCAGCAAGGCCAACAATCAGAAGCAAAGCACAAGCTGGGTGGGTGGCGCAGGCTTGGATCCCTGCACTCTTGCTGCTGAGGCAAGAGGGTAGCTGCATCTTCGGGCCTGGCCTGGTTTACATAAAGTTCAAGGCGAGCCTTGACAAAGCAAGACCCTATCTCAAAAATGGAACAAAACCAGCAAAGGACCGAATAGGGTAATAGCAGCAGTTACTAGGGTGGATGTATATTAGGCCGGTAAACTGTTTTCTGTCCTTGAAATTTTTTTGTTTGGCTTTTGTTGTGCAGTCTTTCTGCTTGTTAGCAATTATAAACTGCTTTTCAGTTTACAAGTGTTCCTAAGAAATGCTCACTAATGCTTCTAAAATAAGACACATTGCACACCTTCTCAGAATTGGATATAGTGTCTGCTGTTTTTCTGAAGAATGAGTCTATCTTTTGTATTTGATAAGTCTTCTGGTACACCAAATAGGAAAGGAGGAAGAGATTTTTCATTTTCTGGATTTGATCTGTGATGTGTCTGACATGAATCTAGTGATTCTGCTGCTTGTTAATCTCCAACCAGATATTCCTCTCTTGAGATACTCCTGTAGTCTGTCAGTGCCAACAACCTCTCCAAAGAAAGAGGGCCAATGTTCAAGTTAGAGGTCCCGAGTTTCAGGTTATGATAGATTTGTTCATAAGCATCTCCAGCCACTTCGTTTTGTGAGTTGTGATGCTTTTTGCCGGCTCCTTCCATGCTTCTCTCTCCATGGCAAGGACGCCCAGCCTGACACACTCGTGTGTCTCAATCACGTGCTCAGCCTCTCTGGCCGGGGAAGCCAGGTGCCACTGGGCACAGGCGCTAGAGAGGGATATAATTAGAATGACCCTCGGAGCGCATGGCCCCTGCTTGACTGTGTAGAGGGAGGCTTTTTCTGAAGTTCCTGGGAAGTGTGGGGTCCAGGGTGAATACCTACGGAAGTGAGTATTGTTAGGGTTATGGAGAGAAAGATAGGACGATCTGTGAGCAGGCAAAAAAATGCCATTCTAGTGATAATTTTGGTAACTAAGACCAGCCCTAATTTCATAAGAATTCTTAAATAAGATCAAGAAAGGTAATTTAAAGTAGACAGTTTTTTACAATTCCTTGTATACATTATTAAATTTAACATAGAAAAAGAATCAACAGAAGATTTAATGCAACATTGACATATGGAAAAATTCCCAATATGATACTTCATACTTATAGGAAATTTAATTGGGGAAGGGGCCTGTAAATTCATAGTAATTATTTTATTTCTAGGCTAAAACAATTCTTTGGTTACTTGATAGCATTTTGAGAGGAAAGTTTAAATTGGAAGTTTTATTTGTGATTATGCTTGAATTATTATTTCCAAGGCATCATTTGTAAAAATGTTGATCCTCACTCCCTTATCCACCCCTCCCTTCATAGAACAGTTATAAAATCATGGAGAACAGTTATGTTACTGTCCCGATAAATTAACATGGCATCTTTCAACTGTAATCCCATTGCACGTGGGGCTGGGGAAGGAGGCCACCTGGGAGAGTTTGGGGGCCAGCCTGAATCTGTGGGAGATCCCATCTCCAGAGGGAAAGAAAAAGCAAGTTTTAAGAGAAAACTAGTTTTAGTGGGCTATGTCTTCATCAAATAATTTGTTTATGCAAATTTAATGAGTTGGTGAATAATTCTACAAAATCTACAATTTTAGGTAAATAGGTGACTTCTTATGAACAAAGCACAGGTAAAGTTATTTAAAACTCATTTATTTAAAAAAGTTGGTAAACTAAGGCTGTATCAGTATGAGAGACTCAAGAATACAGGGTTAGGCATCAAAAGCAAGTTGTAGAATATGTACAGTCTGATGTTATTCATATAAATTTTAAAAACATACAAAACACGCATCCAGTACTGGTGGGAGTATAAATGGGTATCACTTCTATAGCATGTGTCAGTATGCATTAAAATTCACCTAGAAATACCACATGTAGGTGGCTATTCTCTAGATGTACTTGAGTAATGGATTATAGTTATATTTCTTTTTTTTTTTTTATCGTTTTGAGACAGGGTCTTGCTGTGCAGCTCAGGCTGGCATTGACCTCACTTTGTAGCCCAGGCTGGCCTCAAACTCACAGTGATCCTCCTGCCTCAGCCTCCTGAGTGCTGGGATTACAGGCATGCACCACCATACCCGGCTATAGTTATATTTCTAATACAAAAATTTGGAAGTAAGCTTTCTAGTAGAGTAAGGTATGATTTATGTAGACAGTGAAATACCTTGTAAATGGTGAGAAAAAATGAGAAACTTCATATAAAGAACAATTTCCGAGGTGCTTCTTTTTTATGATGAGAAAGTAAAATGGTGTGTAAAGTATGCGTAAACAGTATGCATATGGGGCATATGTACGTACATGTTCCTACTTTATACATACAGGCATAGTGTCTCTTTAAAAGTACACGTAGGACTATGTCACAGTAGTAACAGGAGACATTGCACTTTTGTTCTTTTAATTTGTGTATGGTACAGTCATGCTTTCAAAATACATTAAATTTGTGAAAGTCAAAGAGAAAAACAATGTTACTGTGTTTTTCATGGAGTAATAATATACATGTGTGGGATGCAAACACCACCTTAAGTATAGTGGTTATCTCTGAGAAAGAGGAAGGAAAAAGGAGAAATCATAATGCCTCAGTTGGATCTGTAATCTCTTGCTTAAACAGGTGGTGGTACATGGGTATTTGGTTTTTCATATGCCTGAAATTTTTTTTAATAGTTTTTTTTTTTTGGTACTAGGCACAGAACCCAGGGCCTTTGTACTGAGCTACATTCTGCCCTCCCTCTCCCCCCATTATTTTCAAGACAGATTCTCACTGAGTCACTAAATTGCCCATTTGTGGCCTTGAACTTTCAACCCTCCTGCTTCAGCCTCCCCAAGAACTGGAATTACTGGGTTGCACCACTATGCCCAGCTAAAAATAGGTAGTTTTCTCAAATTTTTACCTACAGCTTTTAAACTCATTCCTTTCAAGGATTAAGCTATTCCCTTCACACTTTTAGTAATGAAATTTTCATTATTTTACAGTGAGAACAAAATGGTTAGGGGGATAGAATACCTTCAATAGGTGTCTATATCTTTCGCATCTCTAGCCTACTAAAATCCTCCCTTTCAAAGTGTTATCTTGTTTCACTTCAGGATCACGTATCTGATTAGAAGAGCATTTGTTACACTTTTCTCTAGTTAGACAAAAATTCTCCTTGGAGAGCAGTAACGTGGTTGCTAGCTAATACTTAGTTGATTAATCTGCTGTTCTGGTGAGACAGATATTGTAAGTGTTGGCAGCCTTTGCTGCTTGTGAAAAGCAAGTTTTTGTGAGGCCCCGTGGTATAATGGTTAGCACTCTGGACTCTGAAAAGCAAGTTTTCTGTAGCCAAAATACCAGTAGTAAGCCAGGCGTGGTGGTTCATGCCTGTACCGTAATCCTTGCTACTTTCAAGGTTAAGGTGCGAGGATCCCTTGAGCACATGAGTTCCACACCAGTCTGGGCAATGTTGTTGTGACCCCACCTGAAGAAACAAATGACAAAATTAAACTAAGACAAATAACATTTCTGTCTTTCATTTTGCCCAAAAGCAGCATAGTAGCACTGTTATAAAACAGTAACAGTCTGAAGATTAAAGTTTTGAGCTTTGATTAAACGATGCATACCCATTGTAACAGATTCCTGACAATGTTCCTTTATTATAGTACTTATTTGTCTATGGAGCAGCAGTTAATGTGGCTGCAACAGTTTTCTGAATGGAAAATCTTTACCCTAGTTTTGGGAAAATGGTTCTGTTTCTAATAATGTGCCAAGAATTTTCCACAGTGCTGGAGTTAGCAGAGTAAATAGCTCTGAAGATGGAGTCAAGAGACTTATCCCAACTGGATCACAGTGGCTTTACAAATTACAGAATCTCTTACAGCCTCAGTCCCTTCATCTGTAAAATAAGATAATGAATACATCACAGGCTTATTGTGAAGCCCAAATAGGATAACGTGGATGTTCCCTGAACTTTAAGATACTGTATTTTTAAAAGTAGTATTCTGCTGAAATTTTAATATTGAAAATATATTGATAATGGGAGTCAGGGCATATATTTCTGTTCCTGTAAGGACAATGTAACAAATTATGATATAATGACCTTAAATTACCAATATTTTGCTGGGATGAAGGAAGAGGAAGAATGAATAAAAGAGAACATAACTCAGAGCTGTCAGTGTTGGGACCTTATTTCAAACCCTTGGAGAAAACCCTTGCATCAGTGTAAGGTTGGGTCCATGTCCCCATCCTTCCTGCTGCCATAGTCGTGTGTACGAGTGCCCTGGATGCTGCTCCCATGGTCATCCCTGATGCTGAAGAGCGTTTGGCGAACGCCGGGTTCTCATTAGGTGTGTTCAGGAGTCCTCATTTGGTTTCTAAGGATGATGATGAAGCATGGTTACATTGGTAAATTTGAAATCACTCAGGATCACAGAGCTGGGAAAATTCTTGTGACTCTCACATGGACTATGAAAAAGCAAGATGAAAACGCATGGGGGGATTTCTTTTTTGCAACACTGGAGAGTGAACCCAAGGAGTACTGTGCTATACACCCAGCCCTTTGTAATTTCATTTTATAGTTAATTAATTAATATATCTCTATTTGAGACAGGATCTTGCTAAGTTGCCCAGGCTGACTTCAAACTTGTCATCCTTTTGCCTCAGCCTCCTATTGGGATTTATTTTGTAGGGATGTGATATACAAACAAAATTCCTCAATGGCTCCCCCCAGAGAAAAAAACAAGAACAAGATAAACGGGATTCTCTTCCTTGTTTTCTTTCCTTTTCCCGCCTGCCTGCCTTCCTTCCTTCCTTCCTTCCCTCCTTCCCTCCTTCCCTCCTTCCCTCCCACTATAGGACTTCTCAGAGCCTTTACTTGTTAGTATGTAAGATTCTCCAAATGAGACTGTACCTTTCCCAGATTTAGGAAATCTTTTTCTGTGGAGAATTTCTGGTCTTAATGCTTTGAACAGTGTACATCGGGAAATCTATTTTAATACTAGTTTTATGATTTTTCTACCTTAGAAATAATTAGAATGTTCGAAAAGGGGTTTATCAGTTGATTAATGATACAGATGGACCTTTAAAAAGCAGACAAACCACAGGAGCTGGGATGTAATATACTAGGAACAAGCAGTCCTTTCTGGCTGAGGAACTCCCAGGATAGCACAGGGCACAGCAGGGTAACTGATGTCCTACAGGCTGAACATTTGTTTGTCCTTTCCATATATGGTGTGTTCCATTTAAGAAGTCTTGCCCTGGGGATGTGGCTCAGTAGTAGAAGGCTTGGTGAGCAAGCACAAGGCCCTCATGTCAATCCCCAGTCCTGTAAATACATACATACATACATACATACATACATACATTAAAAAAATTACTTTTTACCTGGGTGTGGTGGTGCATGCCTCTATTCCCACCACTCTGGGAAGCTGAGTGTCTTAGTTACTTTCTCTTTGCTGGGACAAAATACTCAGTACCTACCAGTTAAAGGAAGAAAGGTTTATTTTAGCTCATGGTTTATAAAGGCTTCAGTCCATAGTTGGCTGGTTCCAAGGCAGGCCAACATGACAGAGCAAAAACAGTCCATGGCAGGGTATGCAGGAGGCAGGAGACTTCCTTCTTTTTCTCCCTTTTTATTCTATCCAGGATGTAAACCCATTGGTTGGTGCCACCCACACTCAGGGTAGGGCTTCCATTCTCCACACCCGGAACTATCTTAATAAGTGGATTAATTTAGTTACACAGACCCTTAATCCAATTCACATGCCCTAGATTCAGCCACCTCTGAAAAGCCCCACCTGTGAGCACATGAGGCTTTGGCAGGATACAAGCCATAACACTGAAACAGGTAGAGTAGAGGATTTCAGGTTTGAGTCCTGCCTATGCAACTTAGTGACTTAGTGAGACCTTGTCTTTAAAAAAATACGTAGCTTAGTGTGAAGGCCCTTGTTTCACCCTCTGTCCCCCACAAGATTATTTTTGTTAACTTAATGGTGAATATTTTAGAACATAAACTTTTAAGCTAATAAATTTGTATTATTGTGCTAGGACTACAGTAACAAAATGCTAAAAACTAGACTGCTTTAAACACCAGGGAATTCTCATAATCAGGAGATCAAAAGTCTGAAATCAAGGCATCAGCAGGGTCACATTCCCTCTGAAAGGTTTGGTGAATAATGTTCTTCCCATCTTCTAGCTTTTGGTGGTTCCTGGCTGTTTGGCTTGTGGTAGCACAATTTCTGTCTCTTTACATGGCTGACGTCTCTGTGTACAGATCTGCGTTTCCTCGTCTTGTAAGATACCAGTCACTAGGTAACTGGCCTCACTCTAAATCCGGGAGGATTTGCTCTTGAGACCCTTAAATGATTGCATCTGTAAGGGCCTATTTCCAAATAAGATAATATTCTGGAGTCCCAGGTTAACATGAGCCTCATGTCTTCATGACCACACTGGCTATTACATTTTATATATATTTTTTGTTGTAGGCACTTTGTTTTTCTCTTCTGTAATACTTGTTTCTAGGTTATTTTTTAAATTAGTTTGAAAAAATTATTAAAAAAATGTCTTCATGGTATTTTAAGATGTTGAACTTGATATAAGACAGGTTTCAGTAGAAGGGATTCATGGCTGATACAGAGAAAAGGTAAAACTAAAGAATGAAATTTTAAAATAATTCCTATTAATATGGGGGATTCAGTTCATTACTTTTAAAAATACCAGAATATAAGTTAAGGGTTCCAATAATATGTTAAACTTTCACATTTTATTAAAAGGGTGTATATACAGTATTAATATTTACCCAGTAATACCATATAATACTTCTTGAGGATTACTTTTGAGAAAGATTTATCCTATTTCACTTGGCATTTTTTGGAAAAGGCATGAGTTTTTGGTGAGACCTGGGATCCATTGTTGGGTTTGCCACTTAACAGCTGAGCAACTCTGGACAAGTTACTTTGTCTTTCTGTGTTCTCAGTTTCTTATAAAATGTTGCTTATAATACCAATCTTCCAGAATTGAGTCCAAAGTACATATGCACATATAATGATTACTATGCACAAATAATAACTTGTAAGGTGTATCCCTTAATTATATTACATACTATAAATATGTAACTAGATTTATAATATAAAACTTTATTTGTTTTAAAGATTCTTGCTTAATCTCTCTGTGCTTTTCTATGACCAGGTATTCCTGTAATTTTTAGTAAGTGAAATCACTGTCAAGGATGGGTGGTATGTGTATATATGTCTATCGGAAGGCTGTTGAATATTAACCAAAGTTAGCAAATGCTTTGAACTTTAGAAGGTAGAGATCTCAAGATTGGTGCTAGTAGTGGCAGTAGGGATAGTGTAACAGATTGTATGAAATGTGTACATGTCTAAAAATATAGCTAAAGGTTCTACAAAATGACAGCTGTTACTGAACACTTCCAGTGTGACTAGATAAAGGGATGCTATTGAAGCTAAGTGAACAGAAAGCACAGGGAAAGGGCCTAAATAGTAATAGCTACCGAATTTTTAATCCGTCTGTCTTCTGGTGCTGTGTGCTATGGAAAGGGCCTTCCCAACATTACTTTATGTATCAGTATGATCACCCCTGTGGAATGTCTTATTTTTATTTATTTTATTTTATTTATTTTAAAGATAAAAGAATATAAACTTGAATAACAAAAACAATAAGGAAATATACAAATTATGGGGAAGATAGGGAATTGACAATGAATGCTGTTTTACATAATATCATCTTCATATTTGTTACTGTTATCTGAAAAATAAGGAAATACACAACTATACAGAAGATAGGAGGGGTTTAACAATGGCTGTTGTATTACATAATGTTATCTTCACATTTCTTAGTTATAAATCAGTATAATGCATAAATGATAAACAGGATTATAGAACAGATATTGGGGAATTAAAAATGGATGCTGTATTACAAAATGACACCTTCACTATTGTTACTCAGTTATACAAATGATGGCATGTTCAATTAATTATAGTTTTCTCCACCTTAATCTCCATTGTTCTCTCACCCAATCAATCGTCTTCCTTCTGACAGTAACTGTACTTTTTGGTTTATTTACTCCCTTGGGCTCTCACATTGGGAAGGCATGTGGCTGGTTCAAATTATGGTGTAACAAACATGGGTGCACTCAAATTACTAAGGCACTAGGTGGGAAAGCACCCATCCTCAAAGACAGTACATATGCAGGGCACCAAATGCACTATGGTCATACCAGATTGATAAGCCCTTGAGGCCCTTGGGGGTCTAATCCAGTCTGTGGTTCACCCCGCAGACTGCCGGGCCCCACTTCAATGAGGTGCTCCTGGGAACCTGGACCAGTTTGCGGCGTCCCTCCTGCAGACCACCGGGTTCCACCCAAATGAAGCGCTCCCGGGGCCCGGTTGAGTTCTCAGGGTCACCGCCTAGCACTGCCAGGCTCCACCCCAGTGAGGTGCTCCCAGGTACCCAATCCAGTCTGCAGGGTTGTCCCTGCAGACTGCTGGGTTCCACCCCAATGAGGTGCTTCTGGAGGCCTGGTTGAGTTCTTGGGGTCAACCCAAGGACTGCTGGGCTCTGCTCCAGTGAGGTGCTCCTGTGGATCCAGTCCAGTCTGTGGGGTTGCCCCCGCAGACCACCGAGCTCCACCTCAATGAGGCACTCCTAGAGGCCTGGTTGAGGTCTCAGGGTCGTCTCTGAGGACTCCTGGGCTCTGTCCCAGCAAGATGCTCCCGGGGACCTGAACCTGGGAGCTGGGTTGCCCCTGCAGACTGCTGGGTTCTGCCCCAACAAGGTGCTCCCACGGGCCCAGTCAAGTCCACAGGGTCGCTCCAGTAGACCTTCATACTCTGACCCAACAAGGTGCTCCCAGAGGCCCAGTCTAATTGATCTCCAGTGCTGCTGCTCCCCATCCCTTACAGCTAGGCATTGGGTGCACTTATGATGCTGGGCACAAGTGGCATGAGGCCTCCCTTATCTGTGCTCACTGAGGTAGTTCAGGGTGTGTGCTAAGTTTAGTTATTAGTTCCAGGAGCGAATTGGAGGATTTTCACAGGTTTGCTGTGTAGAATATGTTGTCTCTTGGACTCCAGGACTGCTGCTTTTCATGTAATTTGTTGCTATGGGTTCATATAAGGTTCATATATGCAAGCAGTATGAAGTCCCTCTTGGTGCTTATATTAGTAGTTTAGGGTGAGTCCTGAAGCCTGTGGACTCATCCATTTCTGTCGGGGACACATGTTGAGCATGCAGGCCACCAAGACTCGGTGCTCACAGAGGGAGTTCAGGGTGGGAGCTGAAGCATGGTAACTCAGCTCGTGCTTCCTGCTTGGTGTTGGAGTGAGAAGGGCATGGGGTCATGTGATCCACTTCCATCTTAGCTCTTACTATTGTGCTCCAGTTCCTGTTTGTTCTTTGGCTGGATCCCTGGGAGTTGCTGTGGCCCTGAGGTTTGCTGCTGGTGCTCTCTGCTGCTCTCTGCTGGTAGTTGCTCACACAGTGGAGAGATGGGAGGGCACAGCCTCAGGGCAGGTGTAGAGCTGGGTGTGGTGGGCTGTGTAATGTTTGCTTTGACTCCACCTTGCCTCAGGGTGCCGATTAGAAAGGTCACTGCAGTTGTAGGCGTGCTGCTTTAATGGTAGTTGTAACTTCTCATCCTCACACTGGGTTCAACAACACCTCCTGACCGCTGCTGCCTCTTTTCTGGGCTGGGCCTTCTCCACTCCAGCTTCAGCCTAGCTCTCCCCAGCTGAGTCAGGAGGCTTCCGCGAGCATGGGCCTCCAAAACTGAAGCTTTGGGTTCTGGAATGAGGGAGCGGGAGAATGGTGTGTATGGAGTGGTGGCTTCCTCCTTCTCTGCCTTCTTTTCCTCTAACTGCGCCATGTTGGCCCTCCAAGTTTTTCTTCAGGAGAGTTCTTGTTTGCTCTTTCTGAGGGCTTCAATTCTTATTTTAGATCCTTCCTGGGTCCAGGGGGCCCACTTCTCTCCCTCTTGTCTCTCTCATGTTGCTATATTCCAGTGTCTGGGTGGCAATTCTCTGTGAGGATCTTTCTCTGCTGCTTACCCAGTCGCCATCTTCCCAAAAGTCGAATATCTTATTTTTACAGATAGTAAATAAATGATTGGGGCTTTTTACCTTGTCCAGGTCAAATAGCTAGTAAGTTTACCTTCAAACAGGAATAAAACATATCTATGCTTGTACATGCACTGCCTTCTTGTGTGGAAGTGGAATTTGTGTTCAGTTCTATTCCCGAGAAGATGAATTTACTATTATTGTCCTCCTTCCTCCACTTCGGAATTTTTTTAAAATTAAAAAAATATAAAACAGTAAAATTTTTAAAAAAATCACCCTAGAATAATTTTTTATTTCAGCATGTTATCCTTTTAATGTATTTCCTTGTAGCTGGAAAATGCAGAAGCATGTAGGTATACTTTTGTTTGTAAGAATATTTTTTGTATGTTTTTTGTAGAGTCTGTTATGTTGGGGTAACAGTGTTTTAAACTCTTCCTTGAAACTGGGCATTTAGGTTGTTTGGAGTCTTCCTTCAAAATACAGTGAAATACACTTATTTGGCATACTGTTATCTACGTGATTCTCATTGACATTCTTAGGAGGGGATTACACTTGGGGGGTAATATAATACCATCCTTTGTGTCACCTAGGCCCTTTTGCTTCCCTGAAATGTTCAGTTGGTTACTTAATCATGAAAAAAAAAAGTTACTGATTTCCTATTTAACAGACATAAAAACTAATGTTCTCAGCCTGTTTGGTTGGTTCATAATGGGTGTGTGTGTGTGTATGAATTTGAGTGATGTAACAGTCACTATTAGGGCATCCTCTCTGTTTTCAGTTTTTGTCCTCAGTTTTGTTTTGTTTTCCAAGATTAGGTCACACTGTATTGTAGGCTGGCTGTGAACCTATTGTATAGGTTAGGGTGGCCTTGAACTTGCAGTGACCCTCCTACCTCAGTTTCCTGATTGTTAGGATTACAGGCATGCACCAACCATGCTGGGCTTTTACACTATCCTCAGTTTTGAATGAGTTGTACATTTGTCATTTCCTGTATTGTTTTGAAAGTGAATAAATTATACCTGTATATTTTCTTCTAATTATTTTATAATTTGATGAAATACTCAAGTATTACAAAAAGGTTTTTAGTATACCTCTATTGGTTATTGACTTTATTCTTTTTGGAGGGGCTTCTATTATTTATCATCCGGGGTAACATCTTGCTCATTATTACTTAAGAACCCAGTAATTAAGTCCCTGTTCCGTGGCTATGACTTTCCCTCTTATTCTTGGTGTTTGTTCAACAAACTTTTCTCACAGTACTGCTATAGATATCTTGTTGCTTTCTAAATGATTTTAATTGCTTTATACAATTCTTCCTCTGGTCTTCACAACTTCTATATTCTCTGATCCCTCTGAAAATAGTTAATATTTTTTTCCTGAAATATCCAGACATGCCTTGGGTGAATTTAATGTCTATTTTTAAATCTTAATTTTTGTATTGTAGCCTTTTGGTTTTCTTACCTTACCAATTATTATGTACAGTAATTACTAATGCTAGTGATACAGGAATTACTAATTATTATTATGCACTCTGAACAAGCTATATTTTGTTTCTTATAGAACTTCTGACTTTTTTCTGGACTTACTAAATTACCTTAATGTTTCATTTTAGTTTTCTTCAAACCTAAGGCTAAATTTCCCTTATTTTCTAGTGTCTTTACAATATTGCATCCTTTCAAACCTGTCAGATAGATAACATCCCCATCCTCTACCTCCCAAAGTAACTCTTTTGGACCCTCTATTACATTCCTGGCTGGATGTGCTGCCCTCTAGACCTACACATCTTTCATCTGTACTTTTCTGTGATCATCATTTTGACAATTCTGTTTTTCACCTGCATTGGATCCCTTTTTTTACTAGAGCCCATGTCATTTTTCTTAGTGTCCTTTTCAGTGTTGCTGGTATATACATTCTCCAGTAGAGCCCTAAAAGGGGTGCACAGAAATAAAAATTTTGGAGACTTTGCCTCTATAGCAGTATCTAAATTCTATGACCATTGGTGTCTGGGTGGGCATAGCATTTGAAGTTAAAAGATACAATCTTGGCCTGTGTGTGTGTGTGTGTGTGTGTGTGTCTGTTTAATGCTTGTGTATGCTAGGCAAGCATTCTACCACTGAATTACATCACTAGCCCCACTTTTTAAATTTAACTTCATCTTTGAAATAGAGACCATCTGCCCATGGAACCGAAATGCAAAAGGTACAAGGGATTATCAGTGCTAAGGGAATTGTGGCTATGGCAGGAGGGCGTTTCCGGGGGGAGGAGTGGGATGAAATTTCTGTATCATATGATTATAATGGTAGTTATATAAATTTCTATATGTGTTAAAATGTATACAACCAGAGATAAAAAGTTCAATTTATAGGTAGTCACAGTTTAAAAATTGAAAAATAAAAGAACTTAAAAACAGAAAAAGGTATACAGCAAAATAATGTCTTTTCTTTCTTTCTCTCCTTAGCCTTACAGCTTTACTTTCTTAAAGAAACCACTGTCATCACTTTCTTGTTTATTCTTCTTCTGAATCACTGCAAAACCTCTAAATCTTTGGGGGTAAAATTGGGCAGAACAGAAAAATAAGCCTGCTGTTTATTTTCTCACAGAGCTAAGTCTACTATTCTTAGAATACATGAGAATATATCTGGTACTAACTTACTAAAATTATTTGTCTTGCAGTCGGCAAACATGAATTGACTGGGCATAAAGTTGCTGTGAAGATACTCAATCGACAGAAGATTCGAAGCCTTGATGTGGTGGGAAAAATCCGCAGAGAAATTCAGAACCTCAAGCTTTTCAGACACCCTCATATAATTAAACTGTAAGCTCTATTTATATTAAATATGTTCCAGTCATCTTTTCATCGCTTTTGTTAACTTACCTAACCTGACAAGAGAGAAAGATGACTGATGATTTTCTGTTTCCTAAGGGTTTTGAAGTTTTTTCCTGTTTATGTATTTGTCTAACACTGTCAGACATGCCCATTCTCCTGTTTGTGTATTTATCTAACATTGTTAGATAGGCTTATTTTCATGTCTCAACCTTGTGCATGTTCCCATTATCCTTCTCCCGCTCCTGTTTTCTGGACAGATGCCCTCTGATAGATAATGTTGTGCTTTTGTTCCTGTAGAAACAGCAGTTGACTTGCTAGCAAAAATTCTGTACCTTGCTCTTTCCACGTATTGTCAATTAGCCTCACTACAGAATGCACTGGAGGAAGTTTCCCAATACTGCTTGTATCTGGTGATACAAATAAAATTTCAGGAATCTGATATTTTAATAGGGCCATAATTGTACTGCTTTACAGTTGCCGGTTGTAGGATTTACAAATAACATTTATCGCATAGCTCCTGCTTTATCATGAAGACTGTAAAGCTGCTTAGACTTCCCTGTTGCACTGGCTAATGGTTTCATCCTCAGCTCTTCTCATTTGTTAAAGTGGTTTTAAGTATGATACAGTAATGATCCTTAAATGCACATTTCCTGTTTTGAAACTGCTTCTCTGCACCCTGGACTCCTCTGCCCACTGTTTACTTTATGCCTCCATTTAGATGTCCAGGAGGAACTTTAAGCTCAGACCCAAATCTGAACTCTTCATTGCTGTCCTCGGCTTGCTCTTCCTGTATTTTCACCGTCACCTAGTAATTGCTTAAGAACAGAAACTTAGAAACCATTCTTAGCTTCCTTATTTCTCTTGCTTCCTACCCCCCATTCCATCTCTTCCTTCAAACATACCTGACCCATTCTCAGCCCTCATCACCGTCAGACTGATCTGAGCTGCTGTCTCTCATCAACTCCTGCAGTGACTCCCTTCTCCCACCTTCGCCGTCACGGTCTGTGCTTCATACGGCAGTCACTGACCCTTTAATAGACCAAATCGCATGGCTACAAGTGAAACCCAGAGTCTCTTTGTGGCTTACAAAGTTCTGTGTCTTTTGGCCTCCAGTTAAAGTGCACATCCTGTTTCTGTCCCAGCTTCCTCTGCTCTTGCTTTACATTCCTTCAACATGCCAAGCAGGCATCTTCCTGGGGCCTTTGTGCTTGCCCTTCTCTCCCTGCTCCTCCCTTCCAGTTAATGCTACAGTTTGCTTCATTACTTTCTTGAGGCTCTGCTCAAATGTCACCTTATTAGAAGCTTTCCTTGACAGTACTGTACAGAAGATTTTGCTTTATTTCTCTTCCTAGCATGTTCTGCCACTTGAGATACTGCTTATTTTGTTTCCTGGCTCCTGGAACATGGACCATAAGAACAGCGAATTTGTTTTGTTTCCTGTAGTGTCCCCAATGCTAGCACAGTACCTGGTATATTGCAGGTGCTTAGTTAATATTTAGTGAATGAATGAATATACATGTTTTAATATTAGTAGATAATGTTTTCTCTCACCAGGTACCAGGTCATCAGTACACCATCTGATATTTTCATGGTGATGGAATATGTCTCAGGAGGAGAGCTATTTGATTATATCTGTAAAAATGGAAGGGTAAGCCGTTCTAATTTAATCCTGTATATATTTGTAACTCTCCTTATCCCTTACTAGCATCACAGTGTCAGGAAGCAGTTTTAAGAGGCTTATTTAGTAACAAGTATTTTCATATACAGTAAGTGCCCAGCTTCGGAACATTTGAATTTCAAACTTTCACAGAAGTACTGTGTAAGACTTACGATGAATCTGATTTATGAACAATTGTCTTGGAATGGAACTTGTTCGCAAGTCGGGGGCTTACTGTATTTGTTTAGGATCATAGACTGTTCATAGCTAAAAGAACTTTAAAGATCTCCTTACACATGTGGATAACACATGTGGCTACTGAGCCTTGTAGTACATATATTTGTTTAGGGTCACATGATTTGTCAGTGATAACTGCATTGAGACACCAGAACTCATAATCAGACTTACACCTTTGCTATACCTGAATACTTTTAATATGTATCTTCAAGTATATAATTAGTTCTTACAAAATATACTGTTAGCCTGTTACATATCTAGGCCTTAGTCACTTCAAGTCACATTTAAATTACATTCATTTCTTTTAATTTGAAAAATCCGATGTACCTGGAGTAGTAAGAACAGGCTTCATGAAGGAGGTAGGAATTAGATATAAAGAATTTAGAGCTGGAAGGCACCTGAGAAAGTACTTGCAGTAGTAGTTTATATCACAGGCAAAAACTGAATACTGTCCCCTGCCCTTACTTTTCCCCAAACTCATGTTATCTGATATGTAAAAGCCCAGTTTTGAAAAAGTCATGTCCACACAGAGCAAACAGTTTTTCACATTTGTAATCTAAAGTTACTGACATTATTCATTCATTCTTTGTAGCATATCTGCTTCATCAAAATCAAACTCATTATCCAAGTTAATTTTTATTTTACTGTTTCTTGACACGGTTAATTTCTACTTCAACCCCGTCTCCCTGGTGTCCAACTCTCCTCAAAAAAAAAAGGATCTGCTTAGAAAAATGGATCGAGTGACAAATTGAATTGATACCTTTTTCTTTTATCTTTAATTTCTTGGTTATTGTTTCATATTGTGGGAATTCTAACTTTTCAATACTAAAATGTCAGCTATCATATTTTATAAATCAGAGGTCTTTAAGAAGTCTAGGAGCAGAGTGTTGTGGCACATTCCTATAATCGTATATCCCAGGAGGCTGAGGCAGGAGGATTGTGAGTTCAAGGTCATCTTGGGCTACATAGCAAGTTCAGGCCTGTACTGTGTAGCAATATTCAGTCTCAAAAAACACAAAACTAAACAGACCTCCCCAACACCAAAACACCAACATGCTAGTTTTTGCTTCACAGATGTTGTCACCTTAGGTATTGAAAATGAGGGGTTTTTTTTGTAGTTTTTAAGTCATTTTCAGTTCTTTGCTGTTTTGTACCTTCTGTGCTTTTATTCACATTTTTTGTTTTGTTTTAGTTGTTCCTCTCTTTTGTTTATAGTCCTTGCTCAGATATATTGTGTTTCTTGGTTTTCCACTTACTGTACATTTAAGAGTGAATTATTAAACACCAAACTCATACAGGTGGACTGTGTGGATTGGTGGGGATTCCCATAGGTTGGTGGTAGGAAACGTCCAATTTATTAGGGTACATTATATGTCATTAGTAACAGATATTTTTCCTTGGATCTGATGTGTGCTACAGCAGAGACCATCCGCTTTTCTAGATGGCACGAGTTTAGCTGTCAGTGCTCCCGGACCTGAGTGGGGAGGAGGGTTACAGTCTCACTTGTTAGTATGTTGGCTTCAGCTAACCCACACGTTTTCCTCATAATGTCTCATCTCTGTCTTGTGTCCTTGAGAACACAGTCGGTCCAGCCTTACTAGAGTGAACTATAGGTGCCCAGTAGGGGTCAGCGTACAAGCTTCTTACCTCAGCCAGTCCTGTTTCCAGCTTACCTACCACTTCTACTCTGGAGCTGCTGATGCATCAGATTTCTAACCCTTGCCAGGGCTCTGTGTGCTGCGTTTATTTCTTACTGCCCCCCACCAGGCTTAGGGTTCACTTTTACCGTGGGGCAAGTCTTTATCACTGTTCATCCACTGTTCAGCACAGTAACCTCTCTTGATGACTGCTGTCTTGCTTTGTCATTCTATTGTTACATGCGTCTTGTGTAACTGGGAATGTGCTTTGACTTTTCTAACCTTTTTTATATATATCTTCCATCCGATGTATAGTATCTTTATGTTATTTTTCATTTGTATAGCCTCACTAGTTATTTTACCACTCATATTTTGTTCAGCTAAACATTTTCTGCTCTTTTGTATTTTGAACAGGTATTCTTTTTTCCCCATAAATTCCATTTGAAAAAATAAAGGTATTAGATTGCCAAAATATTAGTAATTTTTTGTGGAGGATCTTTCATAACAGATTAGTAGTAATTATACTTTTGTTTTGAAAAAAAAATTACTAGTTTTTCCGTTGTCCCAGATTATTCATGCCATTTAAGGAATTCTGGTTTTGGAGTGCTAATTCAAGACCTATCAGAAAATTGAGAGTCCTTTGCTTGGATGATTAATAACTTGTTTATTAAATATGACTTCTTGGGAGCAAGCACATACACATCGTCACTTATATTGAGAAAACAACTTAAGATATGGATAGAAAAGGTTTTAAAGAATATTTTTAAAAAGACAGTTGCAGGATAAGTATTTTTAAGGTCCAATAAATTATATTTTATTAAATGAATTAAGGCTTTTCTTTTGTAAAAAAATCTTTTATTTTAAGACATAATATTGTTGCTTGCTAATTCATTAACTGCTTAAATGTTATATCCTCCATAGTCCAATATAGTATCTGGCATCCCAATATCATTTCCTGTTGTCCTGCTTTATTTTCCTTCAAGGCACTCTCACTCCCAACGTTACATTTGTTTTGTTACCTTCTTTTTGTCCACTGGATTAGGGTCTTTGTTGTATTCAGTGGTGGATCATGAAAGTCTAAAACTGTAGCACACTGAAGATGTTCAGTAAATATTAAAAGAATCGAGAAGTAAACATTTAAATATTTAGGAGAAAACATGCCTAATGTCACATAGAAAATAAAATCATTTGAAATAGGTTATGTTATGTAGAGAGTGAAATGTAAACATATGAAAATGTGTGAAATGTAATCATGAAAATGCTGATTTGGATCTGAAGATCCTACCATTCCTGCTTTGTGCTTTGTATCTTGCTTCACTTTAGAAGTATTATGGATGAAATTCATTGGAAGGTTTCTTTCAAGTTTATAGTTTGGAGAACTAGAGGTAGGAAAATTAGTTTTGAAAGATGCACCTTTAAGATGCCTCTCTACTTTTCTTAGCTGGATGAAAAAGAAAGTCGACGTCTGTTCCAGCAAATCCTTTCTGGTGTGGATTACTGTCATAGGCACATGGTGGTGCATAGAGACTTGAAACCTGAGAATGTCCTGCTTGATGCACACATGAATGCCAAGATAGCTGACTTTGGTAAGGCTGTTCTACGGCTCACCTGTTCATTATGTCTAGTGAAGATGAGTATTCTCCAGGTAATTTTCATGTGATAGACCCAGTATCCCATTTATGTCATTGAGAGGTCAAGTATACCATTTTGTTACTGAGCTTACAAAAAGGAGAAAAGCTAAAGTATTCGCTTTTTTCTGAGCCTTCTGTCCTTAAAATTGAGTTTTATGGTAGTAAATAAACAATTTAAGTTGGCAGCATTAGAAATATCATTTGAAAAGAAACCACTCTTGTTGAAGGAGGAGGCAGCAACCTATTTCCAGTATATTCTTTTGGTCAGTATAGAGAAAAAGAAAAGTGAATAGCATTGAGTTATTTAAAAGTTGAAAGCCAGAAGGTGAACTTGAACAAAAGTTTAAAAATGAAAATGTTTCAAATGGTAAAAAATCTAATTTCAGTTTCAGCTTAAGAAGAACACAAGTATAAAACGTGGATTTGTTTTTCCCTTTTCCTCTATAAAGTGACATTGTTAAACCTAAGAGAAAAGTGAATCTCTGAAACTCTTTAGTTCAAACCAGAGGAAATTTTATCAATGCCGTATTCAGTTTTCTATATGTATTACTTTAAATTTTATAAACTTACGTTCCAAACAATCCTGAGCCTCTGGATAGGAGGTGTGGTGTGTGTGTGTGTGTGTGTGTGTGTGTGTGTGTGAGCCTCTGGATAGGAGGGTGTGTGTGTGTGTGTGTGTGAGTGTGTGTGTGTGTGTGTGTGTGTGTGTGTGTGTGTGCCTCTGGGTGGGGGGGTGTGTGTGTGTGTGTGTGTGTGTGTGTGTGTGTGTGTGTGTGTCCGTCCTCCCCTCCACCCTCTCTCTCTCTCTGTTTTGAGACAAGGTCTCTCTGATTCAAGATGGCCTTGAATTCACTGTATAGACCAGGCTGGCCTTGAACTTGTGGTGGTCCTCCCGCCTCAGCCTCCCAAGTGCCTGGATTACAGGTGTGCACCACCATGCTCGGCTCTTTCTCTACTTTTCACCTAGATTATTTGACTTCCCTTATTCCTCAGTTATCATAAATATCTTTCTTTCCTTCCTTCCCTCCTCCCCTCCTTTCCTCCCTTTCTTCCTTCCTTCCGTGTACTGGGGATTGAACCACGGGCTTTTATACTGACCTGCATCCTCAGCCTTTTATATTTTGTGACAGGGTCTCACTACATTGCTAAATTGCCTAGGCTGGTCTTAAAAAATAAGATCTTCCTGCCTCAGCCTTCTACAGTTCTGGAGTTACAGGTGTGTGCCACCTCACTGGGCTATAGATTATGTTTATAGAGTGCACGTCTATAGGAACAAATGTTTCTTTTTGGAATAAAACTATGAGGGAACTTTCAGATTCAAAATTACTGCTTTGTAACATTTTGTTTTAAAAGAAGCAGAAACAGGGTTAATAGAAACTGACTTTTAATCTTTCTATTTGACATGATTTTCTGTGGCATTCTCTGTCTAAAAAAAATTTAAACATAAGTTGGCTGTGGGTGCATGTGCCTTTTAATCTCAGCACTCTGGAGGCTGAAGCAGGAGGATTGTGAATTCAAGGTCAGCCTGGACTACATAGAAATGTCCTGTCTCAAAAAAAGAAAATCAAACTTAACCATGGAAAGTTTGTTTTAGTAAGCAAAATAACTGGTGCCTCATAAATGTTCATTAAACTCTTAACAACATACTGACTTTAACCTTTGAAATTATGCATTTGGGAATTAAGACTGATTTTGTTGAAACAGAAAAACAGAATGATGGGTTATCTCTTCAATGCAAATTGTTTTATTGTTTAATGGGGTTTCTTTTTTTTAATGGGGTTTCTTTTCTATATTTGTCTTTGGGATATCTTTGAGTAGCTGTTTTTGTACACTTTCAGGTCTCTCAAACATGATGTCAGATGGTGAATTTTTAAGAACAAGTTGTGGCTCACCCAACTATGCTGCGCCAGAAGTAATTTCAGGAAGGTAATATTTGACCCTTTCTGCCCCCAATATATTTATGGTTGTTGTCTTCACCTAGATTTTGTTAATCTGTGTTATATTCTAGTGAAAAAAAGACATAGAAGGCTTATTTTTTTTCTTATCTGGAAATACTGTTTTTAAGAGTAAAACATTACAATGAATAATGTTAAGGACTTTATAGAGGGGCATGTTGGTCTGCAAGTTAACATTATATTAGAAGAGAGTAATTTCATTTTTTTCTCTGGTAGACAGTATTAAATGTAAAGCTAGTGAGTTTTAACGTAGGTAGGCTGGACATGGTGATCCACAGCTGTGTACCCATCACTTAGGAACCTGAAAAGCAGGAGGATTGCCACAAGACTGAAGCCACCCTGCGCTATGGTAAGTTTGAGGTCAGCTTGAACTATATAGTAAGAACCTGTCTTCAAAAACCCAGAAAAAAAAAAAAAAAAAAAAAAAAAAAAAAAAAAAAAAAAAAAAAAAAAAAAAAAAAAAAAAAAAAAAAAAAAAAAAAAAAAAGAAAAAAAAAAACCAAAAACCCAGAAAAAACTAAATAAGTAAACATAGGTAAGACATAAAAACTTGAAATCTACTTACATGAAGAATGAAGTGTAACATAATGTGTAGCTTTAATTTTTCAAAGAGATGGCATTTTATAGTAGCAGTTTGTAACTTAGTGACATCCTCTCTCAAAAAAACAAAAACAAAAGGCTGAGGATGTAGCTTAGTGTGAAGGCCCTAAATTCAATCCCTAGTACTGAAAAAATAACTTTTTCCTGTGAACCATTTGGCCTGACTCCTTTCCACAGTCTTAAGCTCTTTTTACCTAGGTAGGAGGCCTTAAGTTATTGTGGGAGAAATGGATTTAGTTTGTCACTAAGGAATTTAACTTTTCCTTTGTAACCAAAAAACAATGCTTTAAAATTTAATAGTGATCTGTTCAAGATTTGGCATTATTAGTAATATCATTGTAAGATAATAATAGAATTTTGTCCATGGTCCATAATTTACAAAATGTATTTACTTTTGTTTAGAAAAACAATATTTATATAATTAAGATATTTCTGTGTAACATGCAGTGGTGGCTGTAAACCGTATTCTGAGTAGTTATTCTTTATGAAATACCCATATTTGAAATTTTTGATTGAGTCTGACATGATCGATTGTGTCATGAGATTGGTATTTCTTGTTGCAGATTATATGCAGGCCCAGAAGTAGATATATGGAGCAGTGGGGTTATTCTCTATGCTTTATTATGTGGAACCCTTCCATTTGATGACGATCATGTGCCAACGCTTTTTAAGAAGATATGTGATGGGATTTTTTACACCCCTCAGTATTTAAATCCTTCTGTGATTAGCCTTCTGAAACATATGCTGCAGGTAGATCCAATGAAGAGGGCCACAATAAAAGATATCAGGTAATAAATCAATTTAGAAATTATCAGATCTCGTAATAGTACTTATAAAAGTATTTGATATAAGTGAAGTTACAGAAAAGTTACAGAACAGAATATACAGTACAGTCCTGTTTTTGGTTGAAAAAATATAGTATAGGAATACATTTGTTTTACTTTGGTATTACAATATACTAAACTGATTGATTGGTGGGAGGGAGGCCTTGTATTTTTTATTTATGCAGCCTTGTTTTGAAATTCTTACAGTGACCATTATATTACTTTATTTATTGTCATTTATTTTTTGCAGTACTGGGGATTGAACCTAGGGCCTTGTGCATGCTAGGTAAGCACTCTACCACTGGGCTCCATTTTTAGCTACTAAATTTAAAATTGCTATTGATGGGTGGGGGTGTACCTCAGTGGTTGAATGCTACTTAGCATTCACAAGATCCTGGGTTTGATACCTTGCATTGCAAAAAATAAATAAAAAAAACTAAAAAAGCTAATGAAAAAGAAAAAGGATCCTGGTATGATGTTGTCTTGGTTACTTTCTTGTTGCTGGGACAAAATACCTGACAGTATAAGTTAAAGGAGGAAGGGTTTATTTTAGCTCATAGTTGGTGGAGGTTTCAGCCCACAGTTGGCTGGCTCCAAATCAGAGGGAATCTGGAGCACTTTCAGTACACGCAGTGAAAGGCCTTTGGAGAAGGACAGTAACAGCACGGTGCGGGCATAAATGCAAGTGAACCCGTGTCTTACATCCCTCGATGTCTTACTCTCTCCCCTCATTCTGCCTGAAGTTCTCCTGACCCACCCATTTCCTCTCAGGGAACACGAATGGTTTAAACAGGACCTTCCAAAATACCTCTTTCCTGAGGATCCATCATACAGCTCAACCATGATTGATGATGAAGCCTTAAAAGAAGTGTGTGAGAAGTTTGAATGTTCAGAAGAGGAGGTTCTCGGCTGCCTTTATAGCAGAAATCACCAGGACCCTTTGGCAGTTGCCTACCACCTCATAATAGATAACAGGAGGATAATGAATGAAGCCAAAGATTTCTACTTGGCAACAAGCCCACCTGATTCTTTCCTTGATGATCACCATTTAACTCGGCCCCATCCTGAAAGAGTACCATTCCTGGTTGCTGAAATGCCAAGAACACGACATACCCTCGACGAATTGAATCCACAGAAATCGAAGCACCAAGGTGTAAGGAAAGCCAAATGGCATTTGGGAATTAGAAGTCAAAGTCGGCCAAATGACATCATGGCAGAAGTATGTAGAGCAATTAAACAACTGGATTATGAGTGGAAGGTAAGAAAGAGCGTTCTGGACATTAACACATTTGCCAAACCTGTAATCTACAAAATTTTTATAGAAGAACTGATTTGGCTTTGTTTCTGTTCATATCATATGCTAGGTTGTAAATCCCTATTATTTGCGTGTGCGAAGGAAGAATCCTGTGACGAGCACATACTCCAAAATGAGTCTGCAGTTATACCAAGTGGACAGTAGGACTTACTTGCTAGATTTCCGTAGTATTGACGGTATGTACGTCTCAGACCTGATGCGGAACGTGGCTTCTTAGTCTTGCTTTGGAAGCTTCTTGACTTCTTCCTAGTAATTGAATAGCAAAGGAATAGGAAATGTGACTTTTTGTGCCTTTGTGATACTAACATTTATAAGTCTTACTATTCTTACAACCTTATTGTGTATTGGCTTTTGCATATTACTGTCTTTTTAAATCCTTCAGGACAAAATATAGTTTGGTCCTAAAGTGATAGTTTTATGCTTCATTTCTGTGTTTTTTTGAGATTCATTTTGGTAAGATAAAATGTTTTACTATTTAGAAATAAATGTTGATGTTTACATTTTTATTTATGACTAACTTTAAAAATAAACACAAGGTTATAGCTATTTTTCATTGGACAAATCAGTTAAGAGATGGTGCCATCATTGTTTATGAAACATTATATAGAATTATGAGTAAGATTCATGTAGGAATGTTTTCCTTCTTCACAAACTCAAAAGATAGTACCTCTATGCCATCAGACAGATTTAGGGTATAATGTGCTGACCAAAACTGAATGTCTGCTTATCTGTATGTTCAGGAAATGGGTCTCTGCTAACACGTATAGTTTGAGATAATGAGGTTTTTCCCTCATTGTATTTGGATTAAATTTGCAATCTTATTTTTATTGGCACCAAGGTTTGCCAATTGAATGGCTATTTGCTTCTTTTTGTATTTTGTTCCCAGCTAGTTTTTCTTTGATTTTGATTATTGGAGTTGTTGTCCCTTACAAGATCTTAAATGAAATATGATGTGAAAGTGGAGAATGAAAACCACTGAGCAGAAGTTAGGAGTTGGGTTCTAAATTTACCTTTACCTTTCTCTTTCCATGGATAAATTACTTAGCTTCTCTGGATTCTTTCGTATCAGCAATATAAGCTTGGATGATGTAATTTCCATGACACTTCCTGTATTTCAGGTGAACTGGTTCTGTGACTTTAATATGGAAGGATTAATTTTTATGGCTAGAGAATATTTATTAAACTCCAGGTTATTAGCTTACTGGGCTCTGAATCTTTGATTGAAAGATGGATGAATAGCTGCACTCTACACCTAACCTTGATTAGCCATTGCAAAAATATATGCTGTGTCCATAGTTGAGTAGTTTAACACAGGTGTGTGCCCTCAATTTAGAAGGTATTTATGTTTTAGATAGCTGGTCGATAGTCTCACCTAAATGAACAATATCAATATTGTGAAAAAGTTGTGAGGAGGTTATAGATTATAATAAATTGAAATTATTTTTGTACAGATGAAATTACAGAAGCCAAATCAGGGACTGCTACTCCACAGAGATCGGGATCAATTAGCAACTATCGATCTTGCCAAAGGAATGACTCGGATGCTGAGGCTCAAGGAAAACCCTCAGAAGTTTCTCTTACCTCATCTGTAACTTCACTTGATTCTTCTCCTGTTGACTTAACTCCAAGGCCTGGAAGTCATACAATAGAATTTTTTGAAATGTGTGCAAATCTAATTAAAATTCTTGCACAGTAAACCTGAAACTTTGCTTATTTCTTTGATAGCAATAAGCATGCATAATAAATAATAGCCAAATGCTTACATGTATAATCAAGTTATAGATATATACATACTTATAACTGAGGATTGGCCTTTTGGAATGCAATTTGCACAGAAGTTGGAAAATGATTAATAATTAAAAGCCTAATGTGTAGACATACATTAAGATCATTTTGTTGTTATTGTTCAGCAGGTATATAGCATAATATAATATAAACACAGTGAATTAGGTCTCAGGCTCTCTTGATTTTCAGCTATTTTCTATTAGTGTATATAGGGCTTTGTACAATATTAATTTACCATAAAGGCCTTCATATATATGTCATGTTCTAAATCTGCTTTGTAAATTTACTCAATATTGCCTAGAATTCCTATAGACCTTTATAAGGGATATTATCTTCTGGGCTTCTTAAATAGCTAGGACTTTCCAGTAGTAGTAACAGTCTGGATAACTTCTTTCATGTCCTCCTCTTAAAATTCTATATTATATGATAAACTGTGTCAGGTATTAGACTCAAAGTTTTCCTTTAGCTTGGTAAGTCCAGAAACACACAGAATTTATATATTCACATACTCTCCACACTAAGTTTATCTTATAATTTGTCCCCTATACTCTGTAAAGTGGTCTGTTTCAAGAGCTAAGTTGCATATAATGTATATAAATCATGTTTTTGCAATTTCACAAATTGTGGCTTATAATGTCAGCCAGTATTGAATGTATGCAAACATCTGTAGTAATTTGATTATGGACCTTTTAATTGATTCAATGCACAGAAAAAACAGGTGTTACCAACTTTAAATGCTTAGCTGGACCCCCGCCCCCTATGAACTTTTTAAAAAAGAAGAATAATTGAAAGACTACAGAGTAATCCTATGTATGTAGATTAGATTTCTTTAACATTTTGCCATATTTGCTTTCTATACCCAGAGATAGATATATAGATATATATATATATATAGTTACACATATATATTTGTGTGTATATATGCTTTTTTCTGTACTTGGATGTTATAGACATATGTATTATCCCTAACTACTTAAAGTGTCTTCTAAAAATAATGAGTGTCCTAAGAAACTACCATAAGTTTATTATGTTTAGTAACTTCCTATTATCTGATACTCATTCCATATTTAGATTTCCCCATTTATTCTCCAAATTGCTTTTACAGCTGATTATTTCAAACCAGGATCCAACTAAAGTTTATACAATGGATTTTGTTAAATCTCTTTAGTCAGATATAACATTATTTTGGTAAAATGCAGAACAAATTACAGTTCTTCTGAATGGCCAAATTCATTTTGTGTTTCAATTATTTAAAAAAATTAGCATTATGGGAACTGTCTAAAAGATGTTTAAGATCTTACGTATTTTTTTCACTCTAATAAAATCACGTAACTGTAAATGAAAATTTTTAAGTCACCTCAGATAAAATTGATACCATGTGTATGCTGATAAATAAATATTGTGTTGTCCACATTTGCCTAATATTATTTTTTTGGACACAGGGGCTCACTATGTAGTTCAGCCTGGCCTTGAACTTGCAGCGATCCTCCTGCCCCAGTCTCTTAAGTGCTGGGATGACAGGCACATGCCACCACTTTTGGCTGCCTAATATTTTAACTTAAAGAAATGGGTCTAGGGATGTGGCTCAGTGCTTCCCTAGCATATACAAGGTCCTGGGTTATATTCTGGCACAGAAAAAGTAATTATTTTTATTTTGGTGTGCATTAATCATTTTCTGTTGTAAGAGATTTTTCTTTTTATTGTGTTAGGATGGTCTTGTCAAATATAGGGAGCACTTAGGTAACCGTATGATAATGGTAGCTGTCATGGTAGCTTGCATAAATGGTTACTTGAGTTTACGGTGACTCCAGTACCTCTATAATAATGCACTGAATTTAAAACAAAAATCTCGATTCTTTTTGTCCAGGGCTTGTTCTATTGAACTTCTTATTTGAATGCTGTGTAAAGTACCAGATGTTTCATTTACATATGAGCAGAAGACTGTATTTGTAACTGTGTTATCACTTGATGGGAATGTTGGTTTCACTTAGGCTCTCTAAATGCAGCATTATGTTCGTGATGTCAAGAAGACTGTATTTTTAAAGTTACAGATTTGTATATAGAACTATCTCTATGAACTGTTCTGGCCTGGTTGACAAAAGAAGGAACCAATTAACTAGGACCCTCTAAAATTGTTAATTTTGTAAACTTTGCTTCTTTTATAAGTTATTGTGATTCTCTTTAGTTACTGAATTTTATTTTGAAGGTATTCAAATATTGCACTTATACAAACAGTATGATAATTGCAGACTACTGCAGTAAGTTCTTTTTTAAGCTAGGATATTTGAAATGACCACTTTTGGTCAAATATGTCAAGGTTGCAACAGAATTTTCACAAACTGTAATTTGCAAATTCTTACTAATACCGAAGATGTAAGGAGAGTCAATACAATGATTTTTAATCTTTTTTATTATCTTTTTCAGCAATTTATATTTTTTGTGATTTTATGCAACCATATTTTTACTTTGTCTTGACAACTGAAAGATGTATAAGGTTTTTGCCAGAAATGTACTGTATACATAGTTTTAAATATAACAGATTTTACTGATATGTAAAAATTTTGCCATTAAAATTGATTTCTCACTGAGAGGAACTTTTCTACCAGGTTGGGGCATATGGGAGCTTAATATATCTAATTTAAAATAATTTCACTGAAATAAACATCATTGCTTTTACTTTGATTATATTTTTTCTTAAAATGCTTTTGTAGTTTTTTCAGAGTATTACATAATTTTATATGAAAATCTTCCCTCACCCCCTCCCCATGAGCTGTGGTGCCCTTTTTGATTTTGTGATAATACTGTTCACATCATTCATGGTGTGCATGGTGGGCTGTGGCTAGATGTGGCTCCGTGCATCTATTTTCCAAGTGCCACCTTTGGAATTACAGAAAAATGTGTGGTGTCTAAAAAGTTTTTTCTTCACCTCTACCTCCCCACCCAAAACATGAATCTCACTTTCACGGTGAGTTCTCCGACAAGGTGAGATTCCACATACAGTGAAACTCTAAGTTGGTGATAGAGTAGAAATCAATCTTTGTGGTTTATGTATGTTTTGACAGGAGTATACAATTTCAAGTACCTAAATTTAGAAAGATGGCATAATAAAAACTTCATTTTTCATTTTCATTTTGGTGTAATGTCTTTGTTTAACCTCTGGGAAAATTAAATAGCAACTGGGGTTAGGGGTGGTTCATGACTGAATATCTTTTTACCTTTCTTAACAATATACCTAAGTATAAAATATAGTGATTGACCAAATTTTATTTTTTATTTTTTAGTCTTTCTGAGACAGGGTTTGACTATGCAGTTGAGGCTGGCCTCGAAATTGCTCTGTAGCCCAGGCTAGCCTTGAACCTGGCAGCAGTCCTGCCTCAGCTTCCCAAATGCTGGGGTTACAGGCGTGAGCCACCATGCCAGCCTTTGAGCAAATTTTAGTACTCAAAATATTGTCTTTATCTCAACTAAATTAGTTTTAATTTCATCTAGAAATCAAGCATCTAAACAAAAATATTCACAGGTATTATAAAAACCAAAAAGGCGGTACTGTTTATCAGTAGCTAACAGTGGATTTGCTTAGAGTCCTGCCTGTATCACTCCTTTCACTGGGACAAAATACCCATATCCACAACATAAAGGAAGAGAGGCTTAATTTAGCTCAGTTTCAGGGGACTCCTATTAGTTACAAGGTAGAAACATGATGTGGTGCAGCAAAGCTGCTTGCTTCATGGTGGCTTCAAAGCAGAAGCAAACAGTACAGAGGAAAGAGACCTGCTACCGACTCCAAGGCCATGCCCCACCCATCAATCCTCCAGCTGGATCCCAACGCTCCTCAGACTGACTCTCCATGCTAACTACCACAACTGCATCACTGCAGTTAGACTTCAGTACTAAATCTTTTACCTGTGAACCAGTATTGGGTAGGACTTTGGCAATATTGTTGCCATTCTAAATCTTTAAAAGGAGAAAACTGCTAGAGTGTTACAAAGAGCGTATGTTTTTCTTTTGAGGAACACCATCATAGGTATTTCCTTTGTATGAATTTGTACACAAAATTGGCTTGTTTGAAAAAAATACCCATTGAACTGTTCTGCTTACTGTAAAAGAATAAACTTATTGACTGTAACAAATGATATATTTAGAATATTTCTACCAACTTGGGAGATGTTCATGTTGTCAATAAAAGGACAGCACAGGAAATGTATTCCATAGAACCACAGGCTAATCTGTAATCACATTAGGAAAAAGAGTGGGTGAAGTGTAAAACTTCATGGGAGTAAACTAATGGAGTAGAGGGGAGCAACTTTAAATTAGTCCAGAGATGTAGGAAAGAATCAGGGATACAGCCTAAAGCAACAGTTACTCATTTTTTTTTTTAATTTTATTTTAAAGACAAAAGAATGGAGACATATGAACCAGAAAAGCCATAAACAATACAGAAAATACAAAGTTATACACAATATAGTAGGGAATTAGAACTGGATGTTGTATTACATAGTTATCTTCACATTAGTTAACACAAAAACATTAAAGGAAATACCAAATTATAGATAAGATAGTAGGGAATTTGCACTGGATGCTGTATAATATAAAGTTATCTTCATTTC